>CAMZMU010000068.1:18939310-19158144 GCA_947311845.1 Poa pratensis
ACCCACCATCCAACGTGGACCCTGACGACGAGGATTTTATGCCCATTGCCTCGGCCCGCATCACCACCGCGGGTAAGCCTCAAGCACAAGCTTCAGTTCAAGAGATTTCGGATGACGAGGAGGGGTTCCTCGTCATGGAACCAATAAACGCGGTACCTCTCTCCTGCCTTCCTCACCTTCCGAACTTTACTCCAGCAACCAGCCGGAAACGCGCTGGTGCCGCAACTTCGGCCGCCGAACCATCCGCCACTGGAGCCTCCGGACCCACTGAGGCTCCGGTCAAGAGACGCCGGCTGAAGAAGTCCGGACTCCTCCTCATGCCCGGGGGGCAAGAGGTTTCCTACCTCGGATGGGTAATGCTTTGCTTCTATAGCCAACAATGTTTGTTGCTTAAACATATTATCTCGGTATTAACACTTGACCATCTTCTTTTCGTTGCAGTGCCCCATAGACGTGGATCAGGAGGTATCCTCCATGACTGCACCCGTTGGTGCCTCTGAAGCCACGACCACCCCGACGAACTCTCGCCCCGGATCTCCTCCACCGAGGTCTGGCCCGGCCTTGGGGAAATCTGCCCCCACCCGAGGTCAGACTTCTCCGCGTCCTCAAACGGATGCGGGACCAATCGCGCCAGAACTCCGGCTACCACCTTGCCGGAGCCTCGACTCTCCCCCCGCAGCCAGACTGCCCGCAACCAACAGCAGCAACAGCAGAAGCATCAGCAGAAGCAACAGCCCAAGCAACAGCCCAAGCAACGCCCAAAAACCAGTTCGCCAGACTACCTTGCCGTTGGAGAAGGGCAAGGAGAAAGAGAAAGAGACGGTGAAGTCTAAGGTCACCCCCAAACCAACATCTGGGTCTGGCACCCTGACTATCTCTTCTCCTTCAAGGATGCAACCGAGGTCTCCTCCCCCGGTGACACGCCGAATTCCTCCATTCGCCGCACCCGTTGATGAGACTGCCCCTCCGGCCGAAGAATATGCTCGGAGGGCATCTCTTATATTGGATAACCGGCCTGCTTCAAGCTCCGAGGCTGCTTTGGCCTTGGAGGCCTCGGTTAGGGGCATCGAGCAGGGCGGACCGTGGGGATTTCCTCCTCTGCGCACTGATAGTGACCAGAGCCTCGGCTCCTTGGAACACTACAATGCAGACTGGAATTCTGCAGACGAGGTCTCCTCGGCCTCCCTAGCTGCTCCGGTGGCTGAGCATCCTGCGGGAAACAGCGCCTGCGGCCGAAGCGTATATGATCTACAAACTGCTGCCCTGCGTGCTGCTCAAAACATCGACGTAAGTCCTATTCTCTTTACTTTCATGCAGTATCTCATCTAATATCCACCATTCCCAGTCCCCGAGATTCGAGGTAAACTATTGACGCTCCGCCGGAGTTAAAATTGTTTGGCTTGAATCTCAACTTTCCATTTTCATCCGACGTATCCAAACCATTTTATCTCTTTAGCATGCACCTCGGGTACGAGTCCCCGAGACTCCTGTCGAGGCATACCCCGGCAACATTTTCCCAATGATTTGACTCCGAGTCCCCGAGACTCTTGTCGAGGTATAGCCTTTCTAACCGAGCTATGTTTTTCTTCCTTGCAGAATACTATGAACGTCCGCACGGATATCTTTCATACCCTCTTGTTTGACCACAAGAAACTCCACGACGAGCACAAGGCCGTCCTTGCAGAAAAGAACTCTTTGGACGAGAAGCTACAACAAGAGAAAGCCGAAGTAGCTCGTCTGGTAAAGGAGCTCAAGCGCATCACTGAGCTGCGGACGTCTGAAAAAGAGCAGCTGCAGGCGGAAAAGGCCAGTGTTGTCGAAACAGAGAAGAAACTTCGGGAGGATGCCGCCAAGGATCACGAGAATGCGCTCCAGTTAGCCGAGACCCGCGCCACCTCGGCCACCGAGGCTTATGAAGCCCTTCAAGCTTCGGTTAACCAGCTCCTCCCGACGCTGCAAACATCAACCAAGAAATGGACAGTAAGCTTCTTGCCCCCCTTAGCTTGCTTTGTCCTCAACATACTGGCTCTTTGCCGAACTGTTTCTTTCATTATTAACAGGCTATCCTTCTGCAGAGCACTTCACCTACACCCAAGTCTCGGCCCGCAATATCACTGCTCGGCACAGGGAGAGGCGTAACGAGACGAACCCCGTCTGGACCGTTGAGGACCACATCGTGGCCATCAAGCTCGGATCCATCCCTTGAAAACCATTGGGTCGAACTCCTCGACGCAGGTCTGTCTGCTTTCCGAGCCTTATGGCCTCTTGCCGACGCTCCCAAATCTACGCCCGAGCTCGCCGCCAAGCTTCGTGAAGCCGAACAAAGACTCGAGAGTGGCGTTCATCTTCAGCTCGCGCTGGAGCTGATGCCGCTCTCAAATTCATCATGACTTGGTGCGAGAAGATCGACCTCGAAAGATGGACACTCTTCGCGAGGCTCGCCCTGGTCCTCGGACCCAATTCTCATCAAGCGCCGCGAAAAGATGGCTGCCTTCTTCGCTGGATATGCCAACACAAAGAACTTGAGCGAAGGAGACACCTACTCCGACGCCGAGGATTACGAGCCAGAAGACGAGGAATACGAAACAGAATCCGACGTCGAGGCCGAGCAAGGTGACGGCGGTGAAACCCGCGAAGCAGAAACCGAGGCTTCTCCACAACCTGATGCCGAGGTTACTGCCGACGTTGCCAGCACTTCCCAGGCTACCTCGGCTCCGGACGAAATCCCTGCTGCATCGGCTGCTGCCGACGTAATTCCTGATGCCTCGACCTGAACTTATGCTTGGCCAAAAAACTTCATTAAATCCCCGGTATGCCGGGACGCAGATGTAATCAAACTTAAGTAGTTCCTTTGCTACCTCTATTACTATTGCTCATTCGAACCATGCTTTTCTAAGCTTTATGTCGAATCCTTTTGAATGATTGCTCGAGTTTACTTTCGTGTTTACTATATTTGGCATTCTTTGCTCTTGTCTGCCATTCTGGCGTTCGACAGTCGAGTCACAAGATTGTTGTTCATAGCATACAGTACTTGGTAAATTCCGAGGTATGTTTCAAAGTCATCCGACATAAAAAAGAAGTAAAAACAGGGGTTAGTAAACGACATATGCCGAACTGTCTTTTTGGACCGAGTCCCCGAGTTCATTTTCATGTTTCCCATGTTCTTTCGTCTTTGCTCTTGACTGCCATGCTGGCGTTCGTCAGTCGAGTCACAAGATTAGTTACATAGCATACAGTACTTGAAGTTTGAGACGAGGTTCAAAATAGTTCGGCATACGAACGAAGAAAGAGTACAAACAAAAAGAAACATGCAATCATAAGAGCGAGGCAGTCCCCGAGCTCACTCTCGAGGTGCCGAAGTTTTTATTTAAAGATCAGCCGAGGTACATACATTACTTCCTTCAACAGTAGAAGGGTCGGAGTAGAGCTACATTCCATGGACGCTGAAGCTCCGCATCGGGTCTATCCAGCCCATCTCCCCTTGGCTCCTGTGCATCTATAAGATAGTATGAATCATTGTGCAGAGCTCGGCTCACAATGTATGGTCCCTCCCATGGAGGTGACAACTTGTGCCGACCTTTGCTGCGCTGCAAGCCTCAGCACTAGTCTCCTTCATTAAACTTTCGGGGTTTTACATGCCGGCTTTGATAGCGTCGGAGACCCTGCTGATATATTGCTGACCGAGATAAGGCCAATTCTCTTGCTTCCTCAAGCAATCTACAGCATCTTCCCGAGCTTCTTTAGCCTCGGCTTCTGTGTACATTGCCACTCTGGGCGCATCATATTCAATGTCGGTTGGCAGCATTGCCTCGGCCCCATAGACCATGAAAAATGGCGTATAGCCAGTTGATCTGTTCGGTGTGGTCCTTAGACCCCACAGAACTGCTGGTATCTCATCGATCCAACACCCCGGTGTTTTCAACAGTGGTTCTACTAGCCGAGCTTTGATTCCGGCCAATACCAATGCATTTGACCTTTCTACTTGCCCATTAGCCTGTGGGTGAGCCACCGAGGCTACATCAAGTCGAATTCCCTTACTCATGCAGAACCGAGCAAACTCTCCGACAGCAAAGTTCGTGCCGTTGTCTGTAATGATACTATGAGGATATCCATATCTCAGGATTATTTCCTTCAAAAAGGTCACTGCCGTATGACCATCCACTTTTCGGATTGGCTTCACCTCGATCCACTTAGTGAATTTGTCCACCATCACCAGTATGTGAGTCATATTGCCTCGGGCTGGCTTGAATTCTCCCACCATGTCCAGACACCAAACTGCAAAGGGCCACGTGATAGGAATGGTCTTGAGCGCCGAAGCTGGCATGTGCTGCTGCTTGGCGAACCTTTGGCACCCTTCACATTTCCGAACTATATCTTCTGCATCGGCATTGGCGGTGGGCCAATAGAACCCGTGCCGGAACACCTTGGCCACCAGAGCTCTTGTGCTGCAATGATGTCCACATTCTCCTTGGTGGATTTCTAAAAGCATCTCCTTGCCTTCAGCTGGTTCGACACACCTGCAACACCTCGGTCACACTTCTCTTGTATAGCTCCTTGTTGATGATGGTGTATCCCTTAGCTCTCCTCTGGATTCTCCTTGCCTCGGTTGTATCACTTGGCAAACTTCCATCGGCTATGAAGTTCATGATCTGCTCCGCCCATTCCGGCACTGGATGCAGAGGAAAAAGCCTCTCATCTATCTCCATTGGTTCGGTCGCCATGATCTCCTTCATGATTTCCTCCACCATTGCTCGGCCAGTCCCCGAGTGTTGGTGCGAAGTCCCCGGGTCAGACCCGAAGTTCCCATCATCTATCTCCATAGGAAAAGCTCCATCAGTCCTCGGATACTGCGAAGCAGTCCCCGAGTCCGGCCAAACGCATCCGACGTCTACCTCCATAGGAATAGGCTCAGACTCCGAACTTGGCGGTAAGAAAATTGACTCGGAGTCAGGAGGGCTTGATTGAAGGAGTTCTCAAATGGTTCAGCGCTATCCCCGGTGGCACCGGTTCTTTGGATGAACCGAGCTTGGACAATACGTCGGCGGCTTCATTCTCCCCCCGAGGTATGTGCTTGTACTCACATCCTTCGAAGAACCCAGACACCTTTTGCACATGAAACCGATACAACTCCATGTTCGCATCCAATGCATCCCAAGTGCCGGTGGATTGATGCACCACCAAAGCTGAATCGCCGAAGCATTCTATACGCCGGACACCTATCTCCTTTGCCACCTTGAGCCCATGGATCAGGGCCTCATACTCCGCCACGTTGTTCGACGCCGAGAAATGGATTTGCAGCACATACTTCAACTGGTCTTGCTTCGGCGAGGTTAGGACTATGCCGGCACCTAATCCGACCTTGGTCTTGGACCCATCAAAGTGCATCTTCCAATAATTATAGTCCGGCAAGGGCGGCTCATATTGCATCTCGGCCCAATCGCATAAAAAGTCCGGCAGCGCCTGCGACTTGATTGCATCTCGCCTTTCATAATGCGGAGTATGGAGATACCTCGATCGCCCATTTGGCAACTCGCCCAGTTGCGTCCTTGCATCCGATGATCTCCGAGATTGGAGCATCACATACCACCGTCATGGGATGCTCTTGGAAGTAATGCTTCAGTTTCTTAACCGCCAGGTATACTCCGTACGTCATCTTCTGGTAGTGGGGGTAGTTTTGCTTCGACGTGGATATCACCTCGCTCAGGTAGTAGATTGGTCTCTGCACCGATTTGCCTCCTTCGTCTCGCTCCACCACCACTGCAACACTTACGACCCGGTTTGTAGCCGCAATGTATATCAACATCGGTTCATTCTGCAAAGGGGATGCCAACACCGGAGCAGTGGACAACATCTTCTTCAGCTCATTGAACGCCGCGTCCGCCTGCGGGGTCCAAGTGAAACTGGTACTTTTCTTCATAAGTTGATACAATGGTAAGGCTTTTTCTCCTAGCCGACTTACAAACCGACTTAAAGATGCAAGGCATCCCGTGAACTTCTGCACATCTTTTAAACAGTTCGGCAACTTCATTCTTTCGATAGCTCGGATCTTAGCCGGGTTAACTTCTATACCTCGGCTCGATACGAGGAAACCGAGCAATTTTCCAGCCGGGACACCAAAGGTGCACTTGTCCGGGTTAAGTTTCAACCGATACTTTCTTAAATTTGCAAATGTCTCTTCGAGGTCTTCGATGAGAGTATGCTTCTTTTTAGTTTTGATAACAATGTCATCGACATACACTTGCACATTCTTGCCCATTTGAGAATGTAAGCACTTCTGCATACACCTTTGATAAGTTGCCCCGGCATTTCTCAAACCGAAACACATGACACGATAGCAATACGCCCCGTACGGGGTAATAAAGGCAGTCTTTATTTGATCATCAGTGTTCAGTGGGATCTGGTGAAAACCAGAATATGCATCAATAAAAGACAACAGCTCACATCCAGCCGTAGAATCGATCACTTGATCAATCCGAGGTAAAGGAAAGGGATCCTTCGGGCACGCCTTGTTCAGGTTGGTGAAGTCAATGCACATGCGCCACACCTTGACTACCGCCGGTTCGTCCTTCTTTTTCTCCACGAGGACTGGATTAGATATCCAGTCCGGATGCAGCACTTCCATGATGAAGCCTGCAGCCAGTAACTTCGCCAGTTCTTCGAGTACCACCTTTCTTCGGTCATCTGAGAGCCGCCGCGTCGGTTGACGCACTGGTTTCACCTCTGGCCGAACAAACAAAGAGTGCTCTGCCAACTCCCTCGGAACACCTGGCAGGTCTTTAGCCGACCATGCAAAAATGTCCCGATTCTCACGGAGGAAGTGACAGAGCGCGCTTTCCTATTTCTCGTCCATGCCAGTACCAATGATGGCGAAACGCTCCGGGTTCTCCGAGTCCAGCGGGATTTTCTTGGTCTCCTTGGGCACCTCGAATGAAGCGCTCATGTCCGGAGTAATTAGTCCGGACATGCCGAGCTGAGTAGACTGCGCCATTGCCACCACCTTCTGAAGTTGCTTCTTCTCCGCCGCGATCACCAAGGACTCGGCTAAACTAGATCCCGCCGAGGCACATTGCATAGCCTTCTTGTAGTCACCAGAAATGGTTATTATTCCCTTGGGCCCCGGCATTTTCATCTTTAGGTAAGCCACATGAGTGGAGATCATGAACTTGGCCAAGGCTGGCCTTCCCAGCAAGGCATGGTAAGGGCTCTGCAAGTCCACAACCTCGAACTCAAGACTTTCAACTCGGCTGTTATCTCGGGTACCAAAACCCACGTCGACCCAAATCTTTCCCATAGGTGCACAAGAGACCCCGGGCACAATACCGTGAAATGTACAGCTGCTAGGCTGCAACTGGTTCGGTGAGTATCCCAGCTTGACCATTGTGTCTCGGTACATGATATTTATGGCACTCCCATTGTCCACCAAGACTCGGGTGAATCTCACATTGTTGGTCGGCCCACAAAACGTCGGATCCACCACCAGTGCATAGTTTCCAGGGCTCGGCATGATCCGAGGTGTATCTTGCCTGCTCCAAGTGATCTCTTGCTCGGACCAGTTCATGTATTTCACCACCGCCGGAGTTACTGCATTCACCTCCTTGGCACGCCTCAGCATACTCTTCTTATCAGTTGACTCAGTCACAAACACCACGTAGCTCTGAT
Source organism: Poa pratensis (assembly GCA_947311845.1). Classification (NCBI taxonomy): domain Eukaryota; kingdom Viridiplantae; phylum Streptophyta; class Magnoliopsida; order Poales; family Poaceae; genus Poa; species Poa pratensis. The sequence goes on from CAMZMU010000068.1 coordinate 18,946,970, forward strand.
GTACTTCCCTATAATCATTACCGGGGTTCTCATACCTCTGATTCTCAAAGGACCACGTTTGGCTTTGGCCGGCACCACCGTTGTTGTTGTTGCCCTGGGCACTCACTGCATTCACCGGTTTCGCCTGCACCGTCTTCTGGTTTTGGGCCGCATGCACCGGGGTTGAATTTGCTCCGGTTAAGCTCTGATTCTGCGCCGCTATGGTCGGCTTATGCTGCTGCTGCGTTCGGATATTGAGGTCTACGCCATTGGTTCGGTGGCCCACTCCGGTTTGCCCCAGCTTTCGCCCCTTCTGCAGCGGTTCGGTGATGAAAACTACACTGCAGAGTGGTATGGTTGGGTGTTTGCCATTCCTGCCATGATAGATACATGGTCCATTCACCAATGACTCGTAAGTCACAGGTGGTCCGGCCTCCTGCCACTGCTTCGCACCACCTCCCTGATTCTGGTTCTGGTTCGGAGTCCACGCCTGACCCTCAGTCTTCGGTTTCTGGGCGCCTCCAGGTCCGGACTGACTTGGGTTTACAGCATTGACTTGGAAATCTGGTTCTCTCCTCTTCTGCCCGAACTCTTGACGGTTATCAAACCTCGGTCCGTTGTTGCGGTTGTTCATCGGATTCCTCCTGTTCCGGGCATTCCCATCCAGCAGAGGCTGCATCGGATCGCCAAGGGCATAGGAATCAGCTATCCGAATCGTCTCGGCCAGAGTCTTTGGCATATCTCTCTGGAGCCTCTGCCACAACATGCTACCATACCGACATCCATCAGCAAACCACGCTATAGCCTGTGCTTCGATAACTCCCTCACAGGAGTTCCGAACATTGCTCCACCGAGTCAAGAATTCTCGGTCAGTCTCATTGTCCTCCTGCTTGCACGCCTGCAAAAGCTGAGGTCGGTTTGGCCTCCTGTAAGTGCTGGCGAAGTTGCTATTGAATGCCTCCTCTAAATCCAGCCAGCAATCGATGCTATTCTCCGGCAGATTGTTCAGCCAGATCCGAGCAGGACCTTCCAACATGTGCGGGAGATACCGGACCGCCCATCGGCGATTGCCCCCCGCAATGTATACTGCTGAAACATAATCAGCTAGCCAATCTTGCGGCTTGGTGCTCCCATTGTACGGCCTGGTACTCCGACCCAACTGAAACTGAGACACTGGTGGAGGTGGTTCCTTCATGATCCGAGGTCCAAAACACGCCGGACCAGGAGGGCCTTCCTCTCCAACTCTCGGACATGTAAATCCGATCTAGCTTGTAGCGCGCATCACCTGTAGGCAACGTCCGAGCTCCGATACGCTCTCCCAATGCACCATCCACTCTATAGAATCCAGCCCGCTCCATGGCTGAATTTCCATCATCATATCGGTCGCCACCTCGACCGACGTTCTTCGGCTGCGGAACATACTCCGGCTCTTGCTGATACTGCTCCTGCGGCCGGGGTTGCTGCTGATGCCTCGGGGGCTGAGGTGGTTTACCTCGGCCAGCCGACGCTGCTTGCCCACCGTTCTGATTTCCCTGAGCTGAACGGCCTTTAGCTCGGCTTGCATCACCTGGGCCGGGGTCTCCATTGGCTCGGCTAGCGTTGCCGACCTTTTGCTTCCCAGCTAACACCGGATCGTACACTTGCAGCTGCATCTCCTTGTTCCGACCTGAAGTGACACTCCGGGCACGATCGGCTCCTCCGACGTGTGGAGACGAGGCTTGCCCCTTGGACCCCTGGCTAACTGGCCTAATCGAATGGACCGCCTGCGAACCGCCAAGCCCGGCCTTGCGGAGGGCTTCATTTTGCTTGCTGGCCACATGCACTAACTCATTGAGCCGCTTCTGCTGCTCACGCCATGCATCTCCGGTCAACTCCGATAGCCCGGCCCTTACTGCTTCGGCTGCTCTAAGGTTCTTAGCTGGTGAACTATACACCGGCCTACCAGTAGCCGACCTGCTACTTGTTGCCTTACTCGAGCCCGAGACTGCAGCCCTAGCCATCTCCTCATAGAGGTCCTTGCCTCGGTTGAGCAGAGCAGCTTTCTTACGCCGCACAACCGGAGTAAAACCATCCTCTATACCATGTGCAGCATTGTACTCCTTCTGCTCCATATCGAACTGCTGCTTAGCCTCGGCCAGCAACCGAGCTTCTCTCAGCACTCTGGCGCTCTGCCTCTAACCCGGCCACCGTATGCTCCACACTTGCCTCTACTGCGAGTGGCCGAGCTAACCTATCAACGATAGCTTCTAAGGGAACTTCTTCCCTTGGCATGCCCAACTGCTCATTCTGACTAGGTTTCTCGTACGGAAACTTCGCCGTCCGACCTGATTTCTCAGGCAGCGCGGTTGGCGTCGCCTCCACCTCGGCTAGCGCGACCTTGCCAGCATCTGCCTTGCTAGCTGCAGGCTGGTACCAGCCATCATCACCTCCACACACCTCGGAGGGCGAGTGACACGGGCCCAAAGCCGCCAGGAGAGGAGTTTCGTCGTCCACGAGCACCTGCTCCGGGTACTCGCGAACCACCTCGACAGCAACGTAGTGGGGAAGCTGCCGAGCATCATGAGGAAGCCATCGGTGGGGAAAGGCTTGCCGGCGAAGCACCCCGCATTGTCGCTCACAAAGGCGAACTCGCCGATCTTGGCAACAAGGCCAGAAAGAACACACTCAGAGGAGCCCGTCCGGATGGAAACTCCACCCAACGCCTCAATCTGCCCCACGGTGGGCGCCAACTGTCGTGGTGGGATCACGGCAGATGCCATGGGTATGGCTTAGTTGGGGCCGAATGGTCGTTGGGGGAATCCGGGGAGGGTTTATGCACTCAAGACGTGCACAAGCAAGAACATGCAAGAAACCACAAGAACATGAACAAGAAACCAAGAAAGCCAAGAACACAAAAGACACCACGATGTACCCAGGTTCGGGGCCTTCGTGAGGAAGTAAAACCCCTACTCCTGCCTTTCCTCTCTCAATATATCAGTGTGTTCTCAGGTACAAGGTGCTCCTCGAGCTGTATGATGCTACCAAAGTGAGAGCTCTAGAGAAGATGAAACTATGAAGGGGGAAATGAGCTAGGGTTTTCGTCCTCCTCCCTGGAGGTAGAGATGCCGCATATATACACAGGCCGAAGTACATTTTTACCCCTGCCTACAACTGACAATGGCATGGCCAAAAGGTAGAAGACAAGCCTCTGCCTCCTGCCAGCTCAACGGCCGGACTGTCAGGCCAGCCAGGCCTAGCTTTCCTCTTCCGGTCATACTTCAGTAGCCTGCCGAGGTCTAGCCTGTAGACCTTTCCCGAAATAGCCGAGTCAGCTCCTAGGCCCCCGAGCTTCCGGGAAACCCGTGGACGGACCTCGCCGTCCTCTGAAGCCTCGGGCTACGAGCTCTGCGGCACCCGTGACCTCTCTGACATGCCTCGATCCTTGCTGCCAACCTCGGATAACACTCCTGATCCTATACCTCGGTAGAGAATACCTTATTCCTGTGGTAGCTAGCTGACTGCCCCGAGGTTGATACCTCGGAGGATATACCTCGGAATATACCTCGGACGTACACCTTACGTCGGATGACGCCTCCTGCGTCCTTGCTCAATCGTTACCTCGGACAGCTTACTACCTTAACCTTACATGTCTTTACCTCATCATTACCCTACCCAGGGGTAACCCCCCGACACCCGTGGACATAGCATCGTTAGGTTATCCCTAGTGACAACAGCACATCCACAACCTTAGAACTTTCTGTCACTGTCCCAGGTTAAACGGAGACATGAACCCACTATCTAGCATAAATACTCTCTCTTGGAGTTACAAGCATCTACTTGGCCAAAGCATCTACGAGTAACGGAAAGCATGCAAGATCTTAAATAACATATAAGATAGATTGATAATCAACTTGACATAATATTCAATATTCATCGGATCCCAGCAAACACAACATGTAGCATTACAATAATATGATCTTGATCATGTAGGCAGCTCACAAGATCTAAACATGATGGCACAAATGGAGAGACAACCATCTAGCTACTGCTATGGACCCGTAGTCCAAGGATGAACTACTCACACATCACTCCGGAGGCAGGCATGGCGATGTAGAAGCCTTCGGTAACAATTCCCCCTCCGGCAGGGTGCCGGGAAGAGGTTCTGAACCCTCCCGAGATAGGGTTGACGACGGCGGCGTCTCTGGATCTTTTCGTGGATTTTTGCTCAGGTACTTAGGGTTTTCGCGTCGGAGGGAATAAGTAGGCGAAAGGGCGGCGGCTGCGGACCCCCGAGGGGGCCCACACCACCCTAGGGCGCGACAGAAGGGGCCCGCGCCCTAGGTGCGTGTGGCCTCCTGGTGGCCCTCCTCTGCTGGTCCTTCGCTCCGTCAGGCGTGTTCTGGAAAAATAGGCACCCCCGTGTAGTTTCGTCCAATTCCGAGAATATTTCCAGACTAGCTTTTCTGGAATACAAAAACTGCAGAAAACAGGAACTGTCACTTCGGCATCTTGTTAATAGGTTAGTCCCAAAAAAATGTATAAAAGTGATATAAAGTAGATGCAAAACATGTAGCAATTGGTATAAAACAAGCATGAAACATCAAAAATTATAGATACGTTTGAGACGTATCAGCATCCCCAAGCTCCTCGAGTAGGTAAACGATAAAAACAAAATAATTTTTGAGGTGACATGCTACTATCATAATCTTGATCATATAACATTGCAAGGCACATGTAAATGAATGAAGTGATCCAAGTCAATGGTCTATAATTTGCTACCAAATAGATAATGAGTAAACAATGAATCACACAAGCTAAACGTTTTCATGAATAGTACTTTCGAGACAAGCATCAAACAGTTTTGCATAAGTGTTAACTCATAAAGCAATAATTTCTAATAAAAGGTATTTAATCAATACAAAGGAAGAATTTAGTTTCAGCATTTGCTTCAACTTTCAACATATTTATCACATGGATATTGTCAACACAAAGTAGTATAACAAGTCCAATACATTGCATATAACGCATGTTGCAACAAAGTTGACACTAGTGTTTGCTTGTGGAAGACAGAAAGAATAGGAAACTGACTCAACATAAAAGTAAAAGAAAGGCCCTTCGCAGAGGAAGCAGGGATTAAATCATGTGCTAGAGCTTTTAGGTTTTTGAAAGTATATAGAGATTGCATAAAATATTTGATACTCCTCCCAACCTTGCTAACACAAGCCATGGCTAACCGAATCCTCGGGTGCCTTCCATCAATCACATACCATGGAGGAGTATCTATTTTTGAGAGGTGTTGTTAATTGTCAACGAATGGTAGCGGGTGAGAACAATATTCTACCTGTCAAACGGACTTTTAAGAGTAGCTCTCATGAAGGACGTTATTTCTACCAGCAAGGCAGATCATCCCTCTTTCTCTTTGGTTTACACACATTCAGGTATTTCACTGTTTGTCATTGCTTGCTGATGAATCAGGCAAAAGTGTGAAGAGAATTAATTGGTTAAAGTTGTAATTAATTGGGACTGGACACCCCGTTGCCAGCTCTTTTTGCAAGTTATTGGATAAGCAGATGTATATGTCACTAGTCCAGGTGTAAAAGTCCATTCAACAAATAGAATAAAGAATAACCACACTAATTCCTCATGAGCTAGTAAACATTGACACAAAAAGGGAATAATAACATTTTGAATAATTTAAAGGTAGCACATGAAAAATTTACTTGGAGTGGCAAGGAAATACCACATATAGGTAGTTATGGTGGACACAAATGGCATGGATTTTAGCTCAAGGATTTGGATGCACGAGAAGCATTCCCTCTCAGTACAGAGTTTAGGCTAGCAAGGTTATGTAAGCAAACAAGAATATCAACCCGTACACCAAGTTTTATATGACAAACATATTGCAAACGTTATAAGACTTCATACCGTCTTCCTTGTTAACCAAACCCGTTTATTAGAAAATAGCTAGACCTTAGAGATACCACCGATGCAAACCAAATTTTCAACAAGCTTTACGGTAGTTCTTCACTAATAGGCTTAACTCATGTGATGCACAATTTAATCATGATCTACTTGTTAACTCAAAACAATTGACAAGCATCAAGTTATCCATTTAGTGATCTACAAGATTAAGCAAGTTTTTCCTTATACCAATTACCACATGCAACATTTTCTGAACCAACCAATCACCAATCAATTTATTTCAGCAACTCTCCAAACAAATATAAGTGAAGCAAGAGAGTACTTTCTACAAAAGAAAGATAATAGCTCTGACAAGAGATACATGAAAACAAGAGCTAAAAGCTGAACAGCGCCAGATATGAATACTCAACAAATATAAGTGAAGAATAGGAGTATTCTCATGAAAAAGCGGAGCGTGTCTCTCTCCCAATCAAGAATGCTAGGGTCCAGTCAAGCTTTATTGAAAATAAAAATGCAATACTGAAAATAAAAGCACACAGACGCTCCAAGAAAAGCACATATGATGTGAAAGAATTAAAATAGTTTCACTAGAGATGACCTGATAATTTTGACGATGAAGAAGGGGATGCCCAAGGCATCCTCAAGCTTAGACGCTTGAGTCTTCTTGAAATATCCTGGGGAGAGCCATGGGCCTCCCCAAGCTTAAGCTCTTCACTCTTCTTGATCCTATTATATCATCATTCTCTCTTGACCCTTGAAAACTTCCGTCACACTAAACTCAAAGTAGATCTCATTAGAGGGTTAGTGCATAATCAAAAATTCACATGTTCTATAAAGACGCAATATGATTTGTTACTTTAAACATTAGCTACAGCCACTGATGTTATGTGAAGCTCTTCCACCCAAAAAGAATTTCACTCAACACTAGTAAAAGAGAGAATGCAAAATAAAAAGGCATAATCTGTCTAAAACATAACAGTCCGCAAAGACGATTTTTTTCAACGCACTTACGACGCTCAGATCGAAAAACTCTAGACTAATGAAAGTTTCAGACATTCATAAAGATTACGCACAAAAAATATCAGATTTAATTAACAATCTGGTGATGTTAGGAATTTCGTACAGTGAACAGCAAAAATCTGTTTCTGCGCAGCAATCAAAATTTAGCATCGTCTTAACATTAGAGGCTACTCTTGGCACAACAATGCAAGAAAATAAAGATACAAAGGAGTTGCTACAGAAGTAAACAAGCACCTTGACTCAATAAAAGAAAAATTGCAGAAGTAAAAATAATGGGTTGCCTCCCATAAGCGCTTTTATTTAACGCGTTTTAGCTAGGCTTGATAGTTTTAATGATGCTGACATAAAATAGAAAATGAAGCAAAAAGAGCATCAAGAAGCAAATTCGAAACACATTTAAGTCTAACCCACTTCCTATGCATAGGAATCTTGTACACAAATAAATTCATAAAGAACAAAGTGACAAGCATAGGAAGATAAAACAAGAGCAACTTCAGAACTTTCAGCATATAGAGAGGTGTTTTAGTACCATGAAAATTTCTACAACCATATTTTCTCTCTCACATAATAATTTTCAGTAGCATCATGAACAAACTCAACAATATAACTATCACATAAAGCATGCTTTTTATGATCTACAAACACATAATTTTTATCAAGCTCAAAAATAGTGGGATTAAAACTTTCAAACCACTTTTAACAATTTTATAACAAGATGATTGATCATTCTCAAGAGGTATGGGACTCCATCTAGATAAAGTCAAGACCTCTCCAATCCCATTTTCATTAGTAGTACAATTAATATTATCAACCAATATAGGACCATCATCTAGAGCTTTATCATAAACATTTTCTAACCAAAACTCTTTAGTACCATGCATTTCGATATCAGGCGCAAATAAAGGATTATCATAAGATTCATCAAAATAGCATGGATTATCATAAATAACAGTAGCATAATTATTCTCACAAGTTTTACTCATAGGGAATATTTCAAGAGAATCCACAGGAATATAACATTCATCCTCCTTTGGCAAGCATGGAGGGTGATCAAATAATGTAAGAGTTAAAGAGTTACTCTCATTAGAAGGTAGGCATGTGTAGCTAATCCATTCTTCCTCCTTTTGTTCATCACTCTCCTCTTTTTCATCCAATGAGCTTTCAGCTTCAGCAATTTCTTCTTCCACAGGTTTCTGCAAATTGTGAGTACATTATTGTGCATTAATGAGTCTCTCTTATAATCAATGATATAACAATTATTGCTGAAATTTTCTAGGCAATAATCAAGAATAAAAGAGACCGTTTCTTTAAGTTTATTACAAGCAACACAGGTTTCATAATTTTTAGCCATGAAGGAATCTATTTCAGCAGCTGCCACAAATGTAACAAATTGTTCTACTTGTTCAGCTCCCAAATGAATATAGTTATTCCAATGATAGTTCATAATTAAAACTTCTTCACTAAAGCCACATTGGAATTTAAGATGTTTAGTATCTTGTTCAGAGTAACAATTTATATCATGGCGTTCCAGCAAAATTTCAGCAATTTGATTTAACTTTTTTAACATGCCTCTCATGATTTTACCCTCTCTTGATTCACTATACTTTATATATATTTCTCTAGCTTCCATCAACATAGAGGTTCTAGTAAATTCTTCCATAGCAAAAGTTTTTATAGGATTTTCAATTTTATAATTTTTATGGGTTTCCAAGTAAACAAGCAAAACATAACTGTATAAAAGTAAACTAAGCAAGACAAAAACAAAGTAAAGAGATTGAAAGCGTGAAACTCCCCTTGCAGAAGACTGCTGTCTCCCCGGCAACGGCGCCAGAAAAATAGCTTGATGACGTGAAACACACATTCGTTGGGAGACCCCAAGAGGAAAGTATGATGTAGTCAGCAGCAAGTTTTCCCTCAGAAAGAAACCAAGGTTATCGAACCAGTAGGAGCAGCAACTCTTCAGAAGGTTGTCAACGGCGCCAGAAAAATAGCTGTCGAAGGGAGTCTGGACTGTTGACGTGGAATCTGCACACAACACAATCAAACTACTTTGCCCCAACGAAACAGTGAGGTTGTCAATCTCACTGGCTTGCTGAAAACAAAGGATTAAACGTATGGTGTGGAAAATGAGTATTAAATTGCAGAGAATGAAAAAATAACAGTTTGCAGTTTGTGGTTGTTTAATCAGTTTAAAAGAATGGACCGGGGTCCACAGTTCACTAGTGGTGTCTCTCCATAAAAGATAACTAACATGTTGGGTGAACAAATTACAGCTGGGCAATTGACGAATAGTGAGCGCATGACAATGCATATACATGACATGTTGACTACTATGATATTTAATTGGGCATTACGACATAATACATAGACCGTTATCCAACAGCATCTATGACTAATAATCCACCGCCGGGTTGTCATCCGAGTCCCCCGTTGGTATTAAGTTGCAAGCAACGGATAATTGTATTAAGTAAAGTGCGTAATGTAAACAAACACATATGCCCGTGGACATAGCATCGTTAGGTTATCCCTAGTGGCAACAGCACATCCACAACCTTAGAACTTTCTGTCACTGTCCCAGGTTAAACGGAGACATGAACCCACTATCTAGCATAAATACTCTCTCTTGGAGTTACAAGCATCTACTTGGCCAAAGCATCTACGAGTAACGGAAAGCATGCAAGATCTTAAATAACATATAAGATAGATTGATAATCAACTTGACATAATATTCAATATTCATCGGATCCCAGCAAACACAACATGTAGCATTACAATAATATGATCTTGATCATGTAGGACAGCTCACAAGATCTAAACATGATGGCACAAAGTGGAGAGACAACCATCTAGCTACTGCTATGGACCCGTAGTCCAAGGATGAACTACTCACACATCACTCCGGAGGCAGGCATGGCGATGTAGAAGCCTTCGGTAACGATTCCCCTCTCCGGCAGGGTGCTGGGAAGAGGTTCTGAACCCTCCCGAGCTAGGGTTGACGATGGCGGCGTCTCTGGATCTTTTCGTGGATTTTTGCTCAGGTACTTAGGGTTTTCGCGTCGGGGGAATAAGTAGGCGAAAGGGCGGCGGCTGCGGACCCCCGAGGGGCCCACACCACCCTAGGGCGCGACAGAAGGGGGGCCCGCGCCCTAGGTGCGTGTGGCCTCCTGGTGGCCCTCCTCTGCTGCTCCTTCGCTCCGTCAGGCGTGTTCTAGAAAAATAGGCACCCCCGTGTAGTTTCGTCCAATTCCGAGAATATTTCCAGACTAGCTTTTCTGAAATACAAAAACAGCAGAAAACAGGAACTGTCACTTCGGCATCTTGTTAATAGGTTAGTCCCAAAAAAATGTATAAAAGTGATATAAAGTAGATGGAAAACATGTAGCAATTGGTATAAAACAAGCATGGAACATCAAAAATTATAGATACGTTTGAGACGTATCAGTTTGTTTGCACCCATGATGATATTTTGGACATTCTTCATTGTGTGTTTTGCCCAACTCTTCTCTTATTGCATCAAGGATGATAACAATTTGTTCTTTTCAATGCCTTGTGTGCAATAATGATCATATGGTTCAAAATGAGATAGCTACCATAGCCTTCTTTGTGTAACCACATTTTGAGGATGTTTCGAGAGATTGCTTGCACATTGACCTTGCATATGTTTTCGCTTTACCATATTTGTGTTGTGCTAATGGTGTATTGAACATGAATGGACATGTCATTGATGATATGCTCCTCTATCTTGCACACACATGGTTTGCTTGGTCTTTGTTGTGTAGGTCCTACCTTTGGATGAGCTACCATGAGTGGTTACGCCTTCGCATTCCGATGACGGAAGATCTTGCAAGACGGAAACATCGGCATCTTGCTAAGGTGACTTCCTTCTACATACGCGCTCATGCGATGACCTTCAAGAATTGGCTACTCTTTCAGTGTTGTTTCGTCTTCCTTGTGAGTTTTTTAGGTTACTTGAAAGGCGAAGGGGCATTGACGAAGTGCCACATCATTTCCATCAAGCACGACTACGTGGTGAACCACACGACAAGGTCTACACATCTATCTCCTTGCCATGATGATGAGCAAGAGTCGAGGACGACTCTTTTTGAAGCGGGGTGATGATGTAGCCCAACCTAGGCCCATCACCATGTCAAGCATTCCAACACATCACAAGTCACCATGGACATCAAAGGTGAACTCATTCCTCTTAGATAACTCATTTCCCACCCTTTTGGATGGTATACTACGTCATCCTCCGTCCCTTATTGATGCTAGGCTTGCCACGACGACTACGAGTACACGGGAGGTTGACCAAGGTACACGAGGAATGACGAACGACAAGACGGTGGCTTGGAAGAGGAGAAGGAAACGAGGAGATGGACAAGAGGAAGGAGCCGGAGAAGCAAGCCCCGGGAAGGCCGGCCTCAGCCTAGCCTCCAGCCCGGCCTGGCGTAGGCCGGTCACCTCCAGACGCCGCCGGCCTCAGCCCGGCCCAAGCCCGGCCCAGCCTAGGCCGGTCCTCCATCCGGCGCGTCCGGCCTCAGCCCGGCCAGGCCGTTCCCCTGTCCAGTCTACGTGCTGTTTGGTCCAGCAGGGAATATTCCCTTGTATCCCTTCCCACCTACCCCTTTGGGTCAAACCTATATATGTGACTCCCTTCCCTTCTTGAGAGGATAGAGTCTATGATGAGAGAGAGTTGAGCATAGGCTCCTTACCCACCCCTTTGTGGTGTTGCCTCCCCTTGTGGATTCAAGGCCTCCTCTTGTGGAGAAGATCCCTCTTGTAGATTCAAGACCTCTACTTGTAGTTTGACTACTTGCCAATCCCTCATCTTTGGGTGACGCTATGGATCGGTTGGATTGACCGATATGAGAAACAATCCTAAGAGTAAGGTTGCTTGGAGATTGAGAATCGGGGGCTGCCCTTGGGGATTTGTTACCGGTTGATTTCGTCTGTGTTGCTTTGCTAGTTATCCCCACTTTCCCCACGAATTTCCCCTTGTGTTCTTCGTGTTCTTCGTCTTTCCGCATCAAATCCGTGAAGATCGGGCAACCCTAGAGGCATGGCCTTCACCAGAGAGGGAGTCTGATCGATCTCCTCTCAAGATGCCCTCTACTTGGGCTCCAGCCCGCCTTATATAGAGGCTGGCATGCTGGCTTACAGGTGGGACCGGCTGCGGGTACAACAGCCTGCTCATCTACAGTGTTTCGGCCTGCCCATCTACAGTGTTCTTCCTTCATCCTGCTCAGCTACAGTGTTCTTCCTTCAGTGACGTCGTGCACAGTGCCGAGCTAGCGTACCCGGCGACACTGTTCATGACGGAGGCGCAAAGTCTTCGGTATGGCCTTCTCCTTTATGTCCCGTCGGCGTGGTTGGCATCGTGGGAGATGTCAGGCTTGGGCAGCCGGACGGAGGCGACCAGCTGGAGGGGTGCCAGCCAGACGGAGGCAGCCGGCTCTTCCTCCTGAGGAGCCAGCCGGATGGATCCCAGCCGGATACGGGCAGCCAGCTCCTCCTGAGGAGCCAGCCGGACGGAGGCAGCCAGCCGGATGGAGGCCAGCCGGACGGAGGCAGCCAGCTCCTCCTCCTGAGGAGTCAGCCAGAAGGGGGCCAACCGGATGGATCCCAACCGGATACGGGCAGCCAGCCGGAGGTGGGCAGCCAGCTCCTCCTGAGGAGCCAGCCGGACGCAGGCGGCCAGCCGGAGGCAGGGCAGCCAGCCGGAGGCGGGCAACTCGATTTGCTTCTCTTGTTATCTTGTCGAGTCGTGTGCTTTGGTAACAAGGGGGTCATTCGCCGACAACACCCATGTCGGGCCCCTTGTTTTTTAGGTCTACAAATTTTATCCCAACTCACTAGGTGATACTTCTTAGCCCCACTCTTCTTGCCATAACATATGTTTCTCATAAAAAACCAAACCTCTTCAACTGACCTTTAGGTACCTTAAAAGGAGATAACATATAAAGACTAACATTACTTAATCTAGATTTAATCAAAGTTAGTCTACCACCATAAGAGTTTAGCTAAAGAAACGAAGGAGGCATTCATGCACGGCTGTACAACATATCTATACTTTTATTTCTGATAAAGACCAATATATCAATCTCTACTACTATATAATATCCTTAGTGGTCGTACGTATCGTACGTCGCGTTCGGTCGTGCGCGTCTGGCTATCTCAGCTCACGATCTCGGCCCGGCCCAAACCAGACTACACACGAACTCGAAGAAACCTGTCCTGGGCTTCTCTCGATTCGTATAGGAGTAGGAAATTGTTGGCAGGCAACGTACAGGAGTAGGAGTCCGGAGGGTTTGTAGAACAGATGATTGGTTTACAATCCAATCGAGGGAAGCTCAAAGTTGATTGCCGGGGAAATTTATGTCGGAGCAGCGCAACTCGCCAAACCGCCCGTGAGCGCCAGCGCCATGAGCGGCTTTAGCCGTGTCATCTTCTCTGTCTTTAACGTCCGCACGAGCATACGTCCGGGATGATGCGACCCAAGGACCATGTCGGGCGTCGTCGCTGGAGAAACCAGGCCGACTGACCAAGGGCCATGGCCGCTGGGCTGGGAGGAGCGTCGTCCGCTGGCGAAGATGCCGCAGTCACGCATCGGACAGCGGAGGGCGGTCTCGACGACCACCGGCACCAGCGAAAAGCCTCCCAGCGTAGATCCCTAGGTCCCCGCAGCCCACGCCCCCGCGGCGGCGCCGGCGGCAAGAGCGCTCCCGGCGCGAGCCTCTGCAAGAATGCAACTCGCTCGCCTCGCCTCCGCTCAAGCAGCGCGAGCATGAGGGCTACCGCTTGCTTCGGATCCTCCTGGGACGAGCCTCCACACTGGCGACAGCCATAACCTGCGGACGGCGCGCTATGTCGTGTTCGTACATCCCGATCTTCCTGGCGTGATTGGAAGGCCCGGCACAGGCGCGACGTCATGGCCGAAGGTGATCGTGTTTCAAGTTAACTATTGAGTGTGATCGGTAACCCACCTAAATATGTACGTTCACGAACAATGGCGAGCCGTGGTGCGAGCAGCGACTTGACGGTTTCGTCAAGGCCGGCCGGCCGAATCGGCCCAGCCCAGCGTCCCTGGCTCCGAATTGGGGACACCGGCATCGCAGCGCTGCGCGTCGGGTCGCTCCAGGCTCGTACAGTCGACGACGGCGACCAGGACAGGCCCCCGATGCACCTCCGGCCTATGAACTATGAGTGGGACTCGTAGCATTCTGCTCACGCCCGGCACCGTCGTGGCCTCCGCTGCCGACGGCGCGACGCATCTGGCGTCGTTACTAGCGCCAACCATGACACATGTGCTAGCACCCCCACGGATGACAGGCACGAAGGACGACGTGGCCGCGCTACTGATTGTCCAGGAGGACGTCGGCTACGCCAATGACGACGCGACCAACTATCATCTTCTCAGGTGTTCTCTTCCTAGATTTCGTTTTTTTATAAGTAGTAGATACTGTGCTAATGTCTGATACACAACTTCATTTTACGGTGCATAATGTTGTTTCATGTTGCTTAATTTATCCTAAACCTCCGGTAGCCTACTTTAGTACTAGTTCAATACATGCAATACTGCTTGCTGGGCGAGGGCAGTCACAATTAAGAACTAACAAAACATTATACTGTTAGATATGTTAGTAGGAGTATTGCAAGATATCGCCAAGATTAATGATAATAAGTACACGATATAATGTGAAATATGTGAGTTAGTTATTAGCAGGCTCTAAGCTCTAACACAGCATAAATTCATCATTTGTCCCAACCATTCATAACATAGATTTTTTCAATCCCGTTGCAACGCACGGGCAATTTGCTAGTATTGATAAGGTACCAAGTATACCTTGACTCTGCAACAGGGTACTGAAAAATGAAGTCCTTACAAACTCGAAAAACCAATTCAGTATTTAAGAAGCGAATGAGATGTCTATGGAAATGTTTCGTATGTGGCTACCAGTACTTAATTGTAGAGGATTGAGGATTCGGTCACAGTCAGAGAGCCGAAACTTTCATCAGCAGTTCAGCACCATCCCGTGGCAACAACTGCCACTAACCTACAGTAGCTTGTACTCCGTGTATCCATCAGGGCATATACAGTGGTGTCCAGTCAGCCGTCTGTAACGCAGCCCACGTAGGAAAATTAAACGACGTGGGGAGAGAGAAAACCAGAAACGGCGGAGTCCGTCTGTAGAATTAAAGACGGTCGATTAGCTTAAAAATCTCTCCCTACAGACGGCCTTTTCCCCATTGTACCGAGGCCGTCGCTAGTCGTGGGTGAGAGATGGGATCCCGTCTTCCGCGTTTCTCCTTTCCCGCGAAATTTTGCCTCGCGCGCGAAGAAAATCTGCACGATGTTCTCGTTCTCCACCTCTTCTGCACCACGGCTCTCCACAAGACTTCAATCTACCAGATGCGCTCATTGCCCAGTCTCGTGCAGTAGTTTTATTTGCAGAGCTTGAAAGAATGGGGCGCAAATCGACGCGCGTCCCTGCACCGCCGCCGCCTAGGGAGCCTGAGCAGCTCAGTGCCGCCGAGCGCACATCGGCTATTCCCCGCCCCGGGGCGGGCGTTTCCTCGTTTGAAGCTCCGGCGACGGACAAGCAACCATGGAATCCGGCGGCCAACACCTATGAGTTCTTCTCTCCGACCTTGGATTGGTACGATTAGTTCTTCTCAGCTCTCTAATTTGGGCAGTGGCTGTAGCTAGGAGATGATGATGTTCCCTTTTTTTAGTTATCCGCATGTCCAGATATTGCGACCTAAGAGAAGGATCTGAAATCTCACCTGATGCTCCCTTTTCTTTAGTGCTTGCGCTGGCTACTTTCCACTAGGTTTTCCTTTTTCATTATCCTTTGAACAATAAGGGTTAAGAACCGAAGTAGTACTTTGATTTCAGATCTGTATTTAGAGAAGATAAATCTGATGAGCATGAGCATTATGCACACTAAATTTGAGAAATCAGCTAAGAGAATATTTGTTAATGATCTGTGCGCTTTCACCTCTTTCCAGAATACATTAATGGCTGTGTAGGGTGTTAGCAAGCCTTGAGTCTGGTGAATAAAATACAGAGCTTGGCATACAACCTCGTGAATTAAATAAAATACGAATACCTTGTGAATAAAGTCACTTGCCTTTGGCATGTAGATTACAGGATGTGTTTCTATTTATTGTTGCTATATGATGTCTCTCTTTTGTCCAGGGGGATGGATCCTCGTCCGCAAGGTGGTTTCGTAAGCTACCTGCGTAACCCATCGGATTTTCCTCTCCCGCAACAGCAGCCTAATCAGCAGGCCATGATGCAAAATGTTAATTACGCCGATGGTCCTTCACATTATGCTCCATTTGCTGCACCACGGCCATCAGTGGTCACAGGGAATCCATCACTACCACTTCCCAAGCCAAGAATTCCACCTACATCATCTGGTCCACAACGATCCTTCAATGTTGATACTGCTCAGGATAATGGAGATAGTAGAACTGAGAAGCGACTTGCATGGACATCAGACGAGGATGAAAGATTGGTTAGTTTGTTTGCATACTCATGTTTGTTAATCTACATTATTATGTCAACAAGAGTACTAATATAATTTTTTCATTTTGTAGCTGAGTGCATGGTTACGTTGCTCAACTGACCCAATCAATGGCAACAATAAGAAGAGTGATCAGTATTGGGGAGATGTCACTCGTCTCTTCAACAGCACCACTCCAAAAAACCGGGCCAGGGAAGTAAAGCAAGCCAAAGATCACTGGCATAGTCTTAATAAGCTAGTCTATCAGTTCCAATGCTCATGGACCAAGGCTTCCGCCATATATGCTAGTGGACAGTCCGATGCTCAGTTGTTGGACAAAGCCCATGCGTTCTATGAGTCTGACTGCAAAGCAAAGTTTCACCACATGGATTGTTGGCGGGCTATTAATAAGGACACGAAATGGCTTACATATAATGAGTGGCTTGAGCAAACTAAAAAAGGGAAGACCTCAGAATCAGGTGTGACGGGAAAGCGTATGTCCTCCCCTATAGACCTTGAAGATATCGATCGTCCAACAGGAACAAAAGCAGCCAAGGCCGAGCGTAATGGCACAAAACCATGATCCTCGAAGCGGTTGCTTCTCAGGACCTTCGGATATGGCATGCTTATTTCGGGGTGGCTGGGTCAAATAATGATATTAATGTGCTTAATAAGTCACCTTTGTTTATTCGGGATTTGAAAGGGGAAGCTCCGCTGGTACATTTTAATGTGAATGGAAGGCAGTATGATCGGGGTTACTACCTTGCAGATGGAATTTATCCAGAATGGGCTGTATTCGTGAAGACTATACCACTCCCTCAAACCGAGAAGGACAAATTATTTGCACGTCATCAAGAAGGGGCAAGAAAAGATGTTGAACGCGCATTTGGAGTATTGCAGTCTCGTTTTAACATCGTGCGACGTCCCGCACGCTTGTGGAAACGTGCTTCAGTTGGTAAAATTATGGAAGCATGTGTCATTCTCCGTAACATGATTGTTGAAGATGAGGGAGAAATGATTAACATTCCTTTGGACCTGAATGAGAATGCAAGAACATCTTTCGCTTTACCGCCGGAGGTCAATTGTGGACCTAATATCTGCTTCGCGGAAGTGCTACAAAGAAATGCCTCTATTCGCGCTCGTCCAACTCATCGGAAACTGAAAGAGGATTTGGTTGAGCATATCTGGCAAAATTTTGGGGACGAGTGAATCAATGCCACTTGATTGAATAATATTTACGTATTAATTTTTCTCCGTTTATGATTTCCATATGTAATAATTTTCATACCAAGCAAGTTTATATGTATCATTTTTTCTCCAAGCTTTATATATATATAGTTCACATTTAATCAATCATCAGACATGTGCCGTCCTCATGTTGCCGATAATTGTACAACATCTCATATTTCTCTACTAGCATGTGTTACACGCTAATTTTCTTTCTGCGTCATGTAGTCATATAGTAGTAGTAAGTGTGCTTTAATTAGGCAAGTGTGATCACACAGCAGACCACAAAGATAGCTTTTCAGCAGATTAACAAAAGTTACCAGCGGTTGGAGTGTTGTAGACAACCAAACAGACACCGTACTGTATGTGCCGTCTATAGAGATGTCTATTCCTGACGTGGAGATCAGCTTATAGACACCAGCCGTCTGTACCACTGTATATGCCCTCAGCCAATGATTCTTGAGAAAGAGGGAACATACGGAAGGTACGGTGTGTACGACCACCCAGAAAATCTGATATTTCTGAGAGTGCGAACTTCCCCACGATCCATGTCATACGACAGCAACACATACTTCCCGCACCTTTTCAAACCGAAGAAGACAGTGTTGCATTCTGGATGGATCCCAACCAAAGAGTACTCATCAAGATCACTGATCCTGGCTCCAAAAATCCGGGGGGACCTGATGCTGTACCTGAAGGTCCACTGGTCGTCGTCGTCGCCGAGGATCCACACCGACAGCGTGTACTGGTCTCTGCGCCGGTGATTCACGTACTGCAAGCGCCCCTGGGATACGCCAATGAAAGGGCCGTTGGACGGATAGAAATTATAGAGGTGACCAGAGTCCATGGATTCCAGCAGAGGGATGGTTCTCCAAGTCGCCCCTTCCGTGTCAACGGCGACGATCGTGGATCTCTCGTCACAGCCCAGGGTGACCAGATGCAGCATGCCGCGGTGGAACACGCTGCGGGGGAACACCTTGACGCTTTCCTCCCAGGCACTTTCGTGATGGCTCCACGCTCCGCTTTTGGAGGAGTATATGTCGATGTCGTCTAGGTACCTATCCCAATACTCGTCAGGCAGGAGGGCGAAGATGTGGAAGTGGCCGGAGGCGCCGGCGGCGGCGAGGTGCATCTTCATGGCCGTCCTGTATCGGTGGCCACAGCCGGGAACAGTCACCCACTGCTGGGTGGCCGGGTTGCACACCACGTAGTCTGATTCGGTCGTGGAGGCGATCTTCCAGCAGAGGCAGAGGAGAAGGCCGTTGGAGCAGCTCTTGGGAACGATGCTTCTGTAGCCTGGCAAGAAGGACAGCGCGGGGTCAGAGACGACGACGCTGCGCTTTCTTTGCTTTCGTAGTACGCCCACGAAATCGGGAACTGTTGTCCATGTCGTGTCGTGGTCCGACGAATCCGACTTGTAACCATCAAAGTCGGCATCGTCGGCATAGTCTTCGTCGTCGCTGCTGAGGATATAGGGAGACGACGGCGTGCCGTGGCCTTCATTACGGGTCTCGAGGCAGCGGAAGAAGCCCGACAAGGTCTGGGGAGCTTGGCGCGGTAGTCGGGGTGGGTGATGAGGCGGTGGCGCCAGTGCCTGGAGACGCACTTGAAGCGGCAGACGGACTTGGCCGGCAGCCGCGACAGGATCTCCACCACGAGGTCGTCGGTGAGATCGGCCGCCGGGTTGCGGCCTCTCTTCTTGGGACGACCCATCTACCAGAAGGCAAAATATCTGGAAGATGCTGAGGGAAAAGAACCACGGCTGGCAGATCCCAAATATGTGTTGGGCGAGAAGGAAACGAGCAATTAAGTGCACAATTTACGTCAGTGAATACGCGAGAGAGATTTTGTAGGGATCAATCTGGCGCGAAATTTGCAAACTTTCCTTCTTGCGCGGGAATGGGGATTCCAGACGCGGATGCGTTATGAACATTTTTTAGAGCAACGATGCTCTATGAACTTGGGCCGCCATGCGAGCCTGGTAGGCCGTGAAAGTAAAGAGGAACTCACGATAAAGATCCAAAATAAAATTGTGGTATATTCCATGGTATACTCGAAATGCTCGTCGCCATGGAGAGGCACCCAAGCCGCTGGCAAGTGCTTGCTTGGGCCACGGATATTGTACATGATCTGGTTACTGCTACCTACCAGACGAAACCCCTGCGCTCTGTCAGTCAAGACTCAAGAGGAAGGTTGGAAGTTGCCTGAACCAGGGGTGATTAAACTGAACGTAGATGCAGCGTTTGACTGCAACTCTATGAAAGGTAATTCAGCGATGGTCATTTTATTCATGCCAAAACAAAGTGGTACCCATCCCTGTCCTGTGCATATCCCGGATAATCCCCTCGGTCCAAAAAATTCCGGCTGTTTTTACTGCCCAAACAAATACCGCATATCGGTTCGGCCCGGATAATTTTATCCGAAGCTCCGCCGCGATATCAACGGTACCAGGGACATTTATGTTCGACCCTAGATAAATCCGCCGCGATTCCTCTCCCTCCGCCGCTAGATTTAGTTAGCTCCGGCGAGCAATTACTTCTGTTTTGAACCAGATCTCGCCACCTTTCCGGTATATCATGACTGGCTCCACCATGCACGACAGTGGCGGGCGCGGCGCACGCCGTGGGCCTCCGGGTGAAGTTGAGGAGCGTCGCCGCCACCGCCGCTCGGAGGGAGCGGCCAAGCGCAGTCGCCTTCGAGGGCGCCGGTGGGCCGGCTCATCCCTACGAGCTACCACGACGAGCCCGTCGCGCCAATGCCCGCCTCCACGCACGACACGGAGGCGGGTAGCTCAAGCGCGATGCCGATCGAGGTGCCAGACAAGGAGCCGGAGGCACTCGTGGTGGCCTCGGCGACGGGCGAATCAGGTCGTGCACCTGGGATGTGCTACTCGAGCATGTGATGCCGGCCTTGAAGCGTACCGATGACACCGCCGACGAGCTCAAGGCCGCTATGACTGCGGTGGAGGAAGTCGCGGAAGGTGCGGCGGCCCGTCTCCAAGTCGTGGTGGAGGAGCACGAGCTTGCATGGACGCTGCGGGACGGCGACCAAGGAGAAAAGCTTCGAGTAGTTCGGCCGGTGAAGAAGACCTCTACTTTTAATTTCATTTTTATTAATTCTATGTCCATGTAAAAAGCTCGGTGATGAAATTGAAATTTCGCGCGAACTACTTTGTTTTAATTTCCGGTAAAATTTATGAGGTATCTGTTATGCGCGACTAACTCGCGTACTGACGTGGTGTGGAACACGGCATATGCCACGGGATGGCTAAGATAGGAATGGGGGCAGCGTTCTGCAACATCGGCACCCGCAGGGATTGCGCCGGAGCGCGGACACGGGAAGTACCCAGGTTCAGAGCCCTCCCAGAGGAGGTAACACTCCTACTCCTGCTCGATCTCTCTATCATCGGTGAACATAGTACAAAGTTGCTCCTTGAGCTGTTCGGTGAGCTCTCCATGGCTCGGAGTGGGGAGGAAGAAGTATCCGGCGACCCCTCCTACTTGAGCACCCAGACAGCCTTATATAGGCCTGGCGGTCTGGCTTACAGGCGGGGCCGGCTAGCCCGTGCCAGCCGGCCGATGTCAGCTACAGAGGTGAATGTTCGTGACGCCGTTCATCCGTAGCACAGCACGCTACGCTTCGCACAGTTGAATTCCATAGCCGCGTAGGAGGTGTCGGGTAGGTCTGTCGTCGTGGAGGGCTGACCGGCTGCGGCGCCGGACCCCGCCGACCGGGCAGGCGGCGCCTAGGGTCTTGTCGGGCACTGGGCAGCGCTCCGTGTCTCCCGCCTGTCGAGGCTGCTGGGCACTGTGGGAGACGTAGGGCTAGGCCTCGCTTTAGCCCACACCTGGGCGACGTGGAGGGCCGACCGGGCACGGCCCGGCACCCGCCCAACACGGGCCCTTGTCTCCCGCTCATCGTGGGAGTGCGGCAGCCGGCCACCCGACTGCTGCAGTTGACTTCGGTCGCATAAGGCGGGCGATGCTCGTCGTTATCTGTTTGTCTCTGGGAACTATGCTGATGACGAGTCTGCAGTTCCTCTTGCCCGCGCCGCTCGGCTGTGCTTTGACAGGCTAGGCGGAGTCTGGCTGCGCTCGGGGCAGACGGGCTCGGCTTAGCCAGACAGCTAGAGGCGGCCGGGCACTTGAATTTGCGTTTCACTCGGGATCTTCTGTGGGTCTTTGGGTACCCGGGTTTTATCCCCATGTCACTAGCCCCCGAACATGTTGGAGCGATGCAGCTGGTTACGGTGAGGAGGGCTTCTGCGTGTTCAACAAACCGAAGAAGTTCATCCGGTCGAGGAGGCTAAATGTCGGGCGCTCCGCCGGCCAGGTGCTGGTGATGACGTAAGGGATGACGCTGGCACGTCCCATCCGCCTGCCAGGCGGTCGCCCGGCAGTCGAGACGACGCCTCGGTTCCTGTTGCAAGATCTTGTGTGGCCACACAGTAGGGGTGGGATCCTTTGTGGCGAAACTGTCGCCCACGATCTCACGGTTGCGCGCCACGCGGCGCGATCTCCGGGAGCGGTTACCGGGTGCGCGAGGGTTATAAAGAGGGGGCGATGGCCGCGGTGAGAGGAGTTCGCCTCGCTCTGCCCCAACGCCTCCACGCTCCCGAGCCCTCCGCCGCAACCTCCGCGCTCCTCTTCTTCTCCGGCGAAGCGGTTGCTTCGTTGGCGTAGCGCCTCTCCCTCCGACGCGAGGAAGCAGCGGACGCGGCGACCACGGGCCATCGACAATCGACGCCGGCGACGACTCCTGCTCCCCCCGGCACGTTGGAGCCTGAGATGGCCGAGGGGAACGACGGCGACGGCGAGTGGCACGGCTCGCACATCACCGCGGAAGATATCGAAGGCCTCCGCGCGCGCGGGCTCCTATCGACGGAGGAACGCGTGGGGGTGCGCCTCGCTGCTGAAGACGAGGTGGCTCCCGTCACGCACGCCGGCGAATCGGTGGTCTTCATGGACCACTTCAACCTCGGGCTCGCATTGCCGGCGAGCGCGTTCCTCCAGAGCTTCCTTCAGTTGTTCGGCCTGCAGCCGCACCACCTCGGAGCCAACTCCGTGGCGACGCTGACCTACTTCGCCACCGTCTGCGAAGGGTGGCTCGGCATATGGCCATCCCTTTCCCTCTTCTGCTGTCTCTTCTACCTCCGCGGCCGATACCTCGGCGACAAGGAGGAGCTCGGCTTCGTTGATTGCGGAGCCGCGATCGTCTACCGCCGGTCGCGGACGGAGCTGCCGGGTTACAAGAAACTGGACACGGTGAAGGACTGGCAGTGGACGTACTTCTACGTCTGCAACCTGAAGGCGGGTGAAGACCATATCCGCCTGCCGGCCTTCCAGCCGGTCGCCCCAGTGAGGGACAACTGGGGCGTGAAGAAGTACGGCGACCAAGCGGACGTCGACAAGATGCTCGAGCGGCTCGAGGCCCTCTTCACGAAGAAGGGGATGACCACCCGGGACGTGACCCTCTACTGGTTGTACAACCGGGTCGCGCCACTGCAGGCTAGGCTCCACAAAATCTGCTTTCGGGATGGGCGCCTCGACCCAACCCGGCTGACCTGGAAGAGGTGGAAGCTGGAGTCGCTGAATGGTTGGCTCTGGCACGTCGCCAAGGAGCAGAGGGTGGCGGAGAACTGGAAATAAAGCAAGGTGCCATATACTCGCAGGAAGCGGGCGCCCAAGGTACGCTGTCTTTGCTTGTGCTCATGCTCTTTCTTTTATGCCTCGGTCGGCTGCTTATACGGCCGGCTGCGCAGTTGTTCAAGATCCAGCTCGAGGAGGACGGGCCCAACGGCCCCCAGTTCCGGCCGAACATCTAGCTGGAGATGGATCCGCCTAGGGAGCCCCAGTCTGAGGGCGAGGAGGCGGCCGAGGGCGGCGGCGATGGCGAGGGTGACGACGACGACGTTGCCTGGGGAGACGGCGGTCGCGCCGGGGGCGACCAAGCGGATGACGCGCCGGCTGACCAGGCGCCGCTTAGTGGTGGCGAGGCGGGCAACGCTCCGTCGGCTGCTCAGGGTAAGCCGGCTGCCTCTAGCTCTGATGTTGACGAGGTCTCGAAACCTGTGGAAGTCATTGATCTCTCGGACACTGAGAGCATTGAGAGTGCAGAGACCGCAGGGTCGACCTCGGCCCCCCGCCCGAAGAGAGCGAAGCCGGCTACTCCAACCGGCGTGGAGGGAGATGACGACGACGACGAGTTGCTGCTGAGGAAGCGGCCGAAAAGGGTCCAGGTCAACGTGCGCGGGTAAGTGCTTCTCGTTGCTTGATATTTCTGCTGTCTTGGTGGATGAATCATCGTGCTTTCTTCAGGGTGCCGAGGCCCTTGACTGTTGGCGGGGCTGCGGAGACGGCCGCTGCGCCGGCTGCGCCAGCGGACGCGGCCGTCCGGGCGGCGGGAGAGCAGGAAGGCGGGCTAGGGGAGCAGCGCGAGCAGCCCCCCGCGCCGGGTGCGGGAGGCCAGCCGGCGGGGCCCCAGGTCGAGGTGGTTCCACCTTCCGGCGGAGGCGAGATCGAGAAGGCCGGTGATGCCCCGGGGGCAGCCGGGGTCGGAGCGATGGGCACTCCGAAGACGAGGGCCGGCGTGGCACCCTCTACGAAGAGGGCCGAGTCGGCGACGAAGAAGAAGGCGGGGAAGCAGGCGGCGCCGGCAGCCGGGGAGAAGGCCAAGGGTTCCACTGCTTCTTCGCAGCGGCAGCTGGTGCCGGCTGATCCCTCCATCGCTGCCAACACCGGGGGGACGCGGAGGCCGACCAACCCGCTGGACTTTGCCTTGGAGATCTGGAAGGAGCTGGTGGTCCAGCTCCAGGACTTCGACCGCTTCCTGGAGCTGCTAAAGGTATGCTCTCGTGCTTAGTTTCTTTGATTTATCTTGGGCCGGCTGCGGCAGCCGGCTCGAGTCTTGAGCCTGATCTCTTCTTAACTTCAGGAGTCCAACCAAAAGGTCATGCAGTTGGAGAAGGACCTCGAGGCCGCCAAGAGTGAGTGTTTTGCCCGGCTGCGATTTTTCCATACGGAGCCGGGTGCGGGAGCTGATGTTTTTCTTTGCAGAGAACGACGAGGAGCTGCGCGCCAAACTGGCTAGCTACCAGTTCAGCGACCTGGCAAAGGAGGTGGAGCGCCTCAAGAAACGCGACGAGGAGCGGCAGGCGGAGCTGGACAAACTGGCCAAGGCCAAGGGGCGGTGGAGAAGGCGGCGGTGGAGGTGCGGGAGCAGTTCGAGAAGCTGGAACAAGGCTATAACAAGCAGCGCCAAGACGACCAGGCGGAGATCATGAGGCTGAAGGACGAGGTCGCCCGCATGACGACGGAGGAGGGGTCGGCGCGTAAAGAGCTGGCTCGAATCGACCTCACTGTTCGAGGTAATCTTCGTGACGATGCCCTTGTCTTGCTGAAGGTTTTCTTGTCGTGACGTTTTTGTCCGGCTGCAGGCTACTATCTGTCTGCGGGCATGGAAGCGGCTAGGGCCCAGCTGGAAGCCCTTGGGGTGGAGCCGACTGATGCCGCCGTTGCCGGCTGCTCGACCTCCGTGGCGGACCGGGTGGATCGGCTTGGGGTCGATGCTTGCGTGTTGGCCTTCGCGACCGGGAGGCTCTGCAGGTACGGCTTGGGGTCGATGCTTGCGTGTTGGCCTTCGCGACAGGGAATTCCCATTGTCCTGGCCGAGCTGGCACGTCGTCTCGTTCCCGCGCCGGCTGCGGTGCAGGAGCTGCAGGAGTCAGCCGCGCGTGGCGGAGCCTTGTGGGCCGTGCCGCTGCTCAAGTCCTGGTACCCGGCTGCCGACCTAGAGCTGCTCATGGTGGGCTTCCGGGATGACGACACGTACGAGGAGCTCAAGCAGCGCCCGGACCTTCGTGATGCCGCCTGCACCATCGCTGACTTCGTCGACCTTGTGGACTTCATCCCCGACAGGAAACCGGCCCAGCCGGCCAAGGACTCGGAGGCTGAGTACGCCGAGGAGGATGATGGCGACGAAGTCGAGGAGCCGGCGAAGGACTCCAAGGGGAAGGCCGCCGAAGAAGCCGGCTGCTCCAAAACTGGCGACGTGGCCAGCTCCTCGAGGGCCGCCGAATGAAGACCTCGGGATGCCGGGTTGCCGCTTGTATTCTCGTAGTTTCTTGTGAACTTGTCTTATTTGCCTCCGGGATGCCGGGCGTACTTGTTTAGAACTTCTGGCACTTGTGTCGTGACTTGTGCGGAGCTTCATCTCCTTTATTTTGTTTCTGCTCGAGGTTTCTCGTAATTGCTTTTGCCTCTTTACCCTCACTAGCCCCCGAGATTCGGCTCGGCTGGCGCAGCGAGTCGAGTGGAATCTGAAGTGTCTTTAATAGTTTGCTCGGCTGCTCGGGCAACCGGGTTTTCGCGCACTAGCCCCGAATTCGGCCCGACTGGGGTAGCCAGTTGAGTCGAATCTGGACTACGTATCTTCGAGAGTTTGCCCGGCTGGTCGTGACAGCCGGGTTTTTGCGCACTAGCCCCCGAGATTCGGCTCGACTGGCGTAGCCAGTTGAGTCGAATCTGGACTAGGTATCTTCGAGAGTTTGCCCGGTGGTCGTGACAGCCGGGTTTTTGCGCACTAGCCCCCGAGATTCGGCCCGACTGGCGTAGCCAGTTGAGTCGAATCTGGACTAGGTATCTTCGAGAGTTTGCCCGGCTGGTCGTGACAGCCGGGTTTTTGCGCACTAGCCCCCGAGATTCGGCCCGACTGGCGTAGCCAGTTGAGTCGAATCTGGACTAGGTATCTTCGATAGCTTGTGAGGCCGACAAAAACGACACATAGAACCTTCGTTAGATCGTTAGTCCTCAAAATCGAAAAGGTTGGCATTTTTAGCTTCGGTTTTTATTCGATTAGGGGCCGGCTCGCCCTTGTTTTGCCGCCCGTGCCCCTTCCCGTGTCTCGGCGCTGCGACCCCTGCTCTTGCCGGCTGAACTCTGCAGCCGGATCCGAAGAGAGGGCCGGCTGGCTGGGCGCACGGTACTGAGATCTTTGAGAGGCTGACGCAGGCGAACGAGAGCGCGGTTTTTTCTGTCGCGAGCCGGAGACTTTTTCTTTCTTATGGTTTTTCGCGTGTGCCCCCTAGCCGGTTTCTGCCCAACGTGTCAGCCGGGTTGCGGTCTGCAGCCGGATGCGAGAGTAGGCATCGGGGTCGAGCACGGTACTAAGCTAACGTAAGCGAGAATCGGTAGTCGGCTAGCCACAGCGAAGGACAAAGAAACAACACTGAAACAACGGCAGCCCCCGAGTGTGCGCTCGGGAGTGCTAACTTTTACTCAAAAGAAACAACAGGGTGTTACACTTCTTCTAGGAGTAGAACGGCCTGAGGAGGCTGGCGTTCCACGGGCGTTCCCCCTCCTCGTAAGGGGTAAACGGCTTGTTCTTTTTCTCCTCGCGTACGTCTGTGAGATAGTACGCGTTGTTGCGCAGCGCTCTGCTGATGATGAACGGGCCCTCCCAAGGGGAGGACAGCTTGTGGAGTCCCTTGGTGTCTTGGATCCACCGGAGCACTAGGTCTCCTTCGCGGAACGTGACCGGGTGCACTTTCCGGCTGTGGTACCGGCGCAGATTCTGCTGGTATATGGCCGATCTGGACAAGGCCAGTTCTCGCGCCTCCTCGAGGAGGTCCACGCCGTCTTCGTTTGCCGCTTGGCTTCTTTCTCGGTGTAGAGGATGGCTCGAGGGGAGTCGAACTCGATGTCAGCCGGCAGGACTGCTTCCGCGCCGTAGACGAGGAAGAAGGCGTGTAGTTCGTCGAGTGGTTGGGGGTGGTCCTGAGGCTCCAGAGTACATGCGGGAGCTCTTCGATCCAGCATCCGGGTGCTCGCTCGAGTGGGTCGACCAGCCGGGGCCGGATTCCGGCTAGGACTAGGCCGTTTGCTTTCTCCACTTGGCCGTTTGACTGGGGATGAGACACCGAGGCGAGGTCCAGCCGGATTCGCTTCTCGCGGCAGAAACGCTTGAAGACGCCCTTGGCGAAGTTCGTGCCGTTGTCGGTGATGATGCTGTGCGGGTAGCCGTAGCGGTAGATGATGTCTTGGAAAAAGGTGATGACCGTCTGGCCGTCCCACTTCTTGACTGGCTTGGCCTCGATCCACTTGGTGAACTTGTCCACCGCTACGAGGAGGTGAGTCATGCCGCTTCGCGCCGTCTTGAAGGGACCGACCATGTCGAGCCCCCAGACGGCGAATGGCCAGGTGATGGGGATGGTTTGCAGAGCTGCAGCCGGCGTGTGTTTCTGCTTGCTGAAGCGCTGGCAGCCGGTGCAGGCGCGGACCATCTGCTCGGCGTCAGCTAGAGCAGACGGCCAGTAGAACCGTAGCGCAAAGCTTTCTGCGATTGACCTGGACGCGGCGTGGTGCCCGCATTCGCCCTTGTGGATGTCCTCTAGCAGGCGGCGCCCTTCTGCCGGCTCGACGCACCGCTGAAAAACGCCTGTCGCGCTGCGCTTGTAGAGCTCGCTGTTGATGATGGTGTACGCCTTGGAGCGTCGCAGAACTTGTCGTGCTTGCACCTCCTCCTCTGGGAGTGTGCCGTGTGCGAGGAAGTCGAGGAATGGTTGCGCCCATGAGGGAACTTCGTGGATGGTGAAGACGCCGGCTAGCGCCAGCTGGCGGCTTTTGGATCCGGCTGCGCAGCCCCCGGGTGTGTCGGAGCAGCCCCGGGTTTGCTCTGGTCTTGTCGATGAGCTCGGGGACGGGTGCGGCTGGCGCCTCGTAGCCGGGTGGGTCCAAACGTGGTGGGGGGACAGCCCCCGAGTTTGCTTGTCCGGCTGGTGGGCTGCAGCCCCCGGGTTTGCTTGTCCGGCTGGTGGGCTTGCAGCCCCCGGGATGACGATGGATTCCGAGTCGGGTGACGGTGTGATGGATGGCTTGTAGACGTGCTCGAGGGAGACGCCGGGTGGAATGGCTCGCCGGGTGCTGCCGAGCTTGGCGAGCATGTCAGCCGTCTCGTTGTTGGCTCTGGGCACGTGGTGGAATTCGCACCCCTCGAAACATGCGCAGAGCTGCTGCACGAAGAACCGGTAGGAGGCCATGTTGGCGTCCTTGGCGTCCCAATTTCCTGAAGTTTGCTGGATCACTAGGTCCGAATCGCCGAAGCACAGGATGCGCTGGATGCTCATTGCCTTGGCGAGCTTGAGGCCGTGGACGAGGGCCTCGTACTCGGCGACGTTGTTGGAGGCTTTGAAGTGGATCTGCACGGCGTACTCCAGCCGGTTGCCCTTGGGCGCGGTGAGGACGATTCCGGCTCCCAGGCCTTCGTACATCTTGGAGCCGTCGAAGTGCATCCGCCAGTGCGCGGAGTCGGGCACAGGCGGCAGGTACTGTGTTTCCGCCCAGTCGACGATGAAATCGGCGATGAGCTGGGACTTGATGGATACTCTTGGCTGGTACAGGACCGTGTGCGGGGCCAGTCGACTGCCCACTTGGCGACTCGGCCGGTTGCGTCTTTGTTGCCGATGATGTCTCCGAGTGGAGCCGTGCTCACCACGGTGATGACGTGCTCTTGGAAGTAGTGGCGCAGCTTCTTCTCCGCCATGTGCACGCCGTACACGAGCTTCTGGTAGTGGGGGTAGTTCTGCTTCGACTGCGAGAGGACCTCGCTCACGTAGTAGACCGGCCGCTGGACCGGGTGCTCCTTGCCTTCCTCTTGGCGCTCCACCACTAGGACGATGCTGACGCACCGGTTGGTGGCGGCGATGTACATGAGCATGGGCTCCTTTGGAGCAGGCGGCGCCAGGACCGGTGCCTCGGACAGTGCCTTCTTGAGCTCGGCGAAGGCCGCGTCTGCTTCGTCCGTCCAGACGAATTTGCCGGTTTTCTTCAACAGGTGGTACAGGGGCAGGGCCTTTTCGCCCAGCCGGCTGACGAACCGGCTCAGCGAGGCCAGGCAGCCGGCGAACTTCTGGATGTCTTTTAGCCGGTTGGCCGCTCCATGCCCTCGATGGCGGCGATCTTGTCTGGGTTGGCCTCGATCCCTCGCGCGGAGACGAGGAAACCGAGTAGCTGGCCAGCCGGTACTCCGAAGACGCACTTGGTCGGGTTCAGCTTCATCTGGAACCGGCGCAAGTTGGCGAAGGTTTCTCTCAGGTCGTCGATGAGGGTGCGGCGCTCTTTGGTCTTGATGACGATGTCGTCGACGTAGGCGTGGGCGTTGCGCCCGATCTGGTCGCCCAGACACTTCTGCATGCACCTCTGGTAAGTGGCGCCGGCGTTTTTCAGGCCAAACGACATGACCGTGTAGCAGAATGCTCCGAAGGGCGTGATGAATGCGGTCTTCAGGTGGTCATCCGGGTGGAGCTTGATCTGGTTGTAGCCGGAATACGCGTCCAGGAAGGACAGGTAGTCGCAGCCGGCGGTGGAGTCTATGACTTGGTCGATGCGTGGCAAGGCGAAGGGATCCTTGGGGCACACTTTGTTGAGGCTGGTGTAGTCGATGCACATGCGCCAGGTGTTGTTTTTCTTCATCACCAGGACTGGGTTGGCAGCCAGTCCGGGTGGTACACTTCCATGATGAAGCCCGCGTCGAGTAGCCGGGCGATTTCTTCTCCGATTGCTCTTCTCTTCTCCTCTCCGAAGCGACGGAGAGGTTGCTTCACCGGTCTAGCATCCGGCTTGACGTGTAAAGAGTGCTCAGCGAACTCCGTCGGTACACCTGGCATGTCTTTTGGAGACCATGCGAAGATGTCCCGATTCTCACGGAGGAATTCGATGAGCTCGCCTTCCTATTTGTCGCTGAGGGTGTTGCCGATGGTGAGGAACTTCCCGTCCGGCTTGCTTGCGTCAAGCGGAACCTGCTTGCTGTCTTTCTTGGCTTGAAACTGCGTCTCGCCCGACTGCTTCTTTGCAGCCGGTACTGCCGGGTGCTCGGCCGCTACGGCGCGCCTGATCTCTTGAACTCTTCAGCCGCTACCAGCGACTCGGCGAGCTTCGAGCCGGCCGAGGCGCATGCCATGGAGCGCTTGAAGTCGCCGGCTACGGTGATGATGCCGCTCGGGCCCGGCAGCTTCATCTTCAGGTAGCCGTAGTGGGGTACGGCCATGAATTGAGCGAGAGCCGGGCGGCCCAGGATGGCGTGGTAGGGGCTGCGGTGGTTCACCACCTCGAAACAGATGCTTTCACGGCGAAAATTTTCTTGTCTCCGAAGACGACGTCCAGCCGGACGGTGCCGATTGGTGTGCAGGACTGCCCCGGCACGATGCCGTGGAAGATCGTCCGGCTGCGTTCATCCGGGCCTCGGTTATCCCCAGCTTGTCGGCGGTGTCCTTGTACAGGATGTTGATGCTGCTTCCTCCGTCGATGAGCACTCGGGAGAAGGTGACGGCGAACTCTTGCTCGGTGACGAAGGTGGGGTCCAGGAGCAAGCTGTAGCCCCCGGGATTTGGCATGATATCCGGGTGGTCGCCGGGTCCGAAGGAGATGGGCTGGTTTGCCCAGTCCATCAGCTGCTGGACGGCGGGGACGACTGCGTTCACCTCTGCGACGCGCAGCCGCTGGCTGCGCTTGTCGTTGCGCTCGATGATGGAGATGACGTACGCGGCGTCCTTGTTGGGGTACATGTCGCGAGATGTGCCGGCTGCGGCAGCCGGCTGTCTTGGGCGCTCATTGCGCTGGTTGTTGCCTATGTTGATGCCGCCTTGGGGAGGGGGTGGGCCGGGTGCTGGAGGCGGCGGACCCTCTCCGCGCTGCAGACGGAGAGTCCAGCTGCAGCGCGCCGTCGTATGGCTGGGGCTTCCCGGTCACGCTGTGGTACGGCACGGGCCGTTCATCATGTCCTCGAACAGGTATGTTGGCTTCGCCCACTGGCGGTCCTCGTATCGCCCTTCTGGCTTGTTCCACTGGCGGGGATTCCGGTTCCCACCGTCATCGCCAGCCGGTTGGCCGGCTTCGGTTGCGTTGACGGCACGGTTCTCGTACCGCCCGTCTGGCGCGCCGCTTCTCTTCCGGCTGTCTCGATCTCGATCGTCGCGGCGGTCGCGGTTGCCTCCATTCCGGTGTCGCGGTTGTCGCGGGCCTCGGTTGTCGTTGCTGGGGCCGCCTTGCTCTCTCGCAGCCGGCTTTTCTTGTGGCCTGCCGGCTCCATCTATCTGCATTGGGATTCTCATGGCGGAGTCGGCCGTGGCGTACTTGTCTGCTATGGTCATGAGCTCCGCCATGGACTTTGGCTCGTCTAGGAGCAGCCGGTGCTTGAGCATCGTGCCCTCCCGGCAGCCGTTGATGAAGAAGCCGACCGCCTGGATGTCGTGGACTCCCTCGCAGGTGTTGCGCAGGGTTGACCATTTCGTCAGGTAGTCGCGGTCGGACTCGGTTTTGCCCTGGGTGCAGCTGGCTAGCTGGCGAGGGAGAGCCGGGCGCTTGTAGGTGCTGGAGAAGTTCCTGACGAAGACCTGCTGGAAGTCCAGCCAGGAGTTGATCGAGATATCCGGGAGGCTGTTGAGCCACGTGCGAGCTGAGTCCTTCAGCATGAGCGATACGTAGCGCACTGCTATGCGCTTGTTGCCGCCTGCGATGGAGACAACTGTGACGTAGTCGGATAGCCAGTCCTCCGGCTTCGTGCTCCGTTGTACTTGGGCGTGTCACGCGGGAGGGTGAAACCCCGTGGAAAGGCTCCTTTGCGATGCGAGGTCCGAAGCACCGGTGGACCTCGCCCTCTTCTTCTTCTAGTCGACGGGACTCCTCTAGCCTGTCGAGGCGGTTACGAGCGTCGGGGCTGAACGTCGGGCCTAGATCTCCCAGCCGGTCGTGGACGCTTCCCCTGCGGGCAGCCGGCGGGTCGGGGTAGTTGTACTGGCCATCGCCGGCAGCCGGCGTGGGGTAGTAGTTCTGGCCGCCTCCTGCGGCCGGCGCGTTGAAGCGACTTGGTCTAGAGTTGATGCTGCGTGCTCGATTTCCACCCGACCGGGGGGCTTGTTGGGGCTGGACATGTGGCGACGACGCCTGGCGGTCACCTCGAGTCGCGCCGGTTGGCGGGGAGGCAGAGGGGGTGGTGTGTTCAGCGCGGATGCAATCTGGTTCTGGCGGAACTGGTGGTCTGCTGTGTCGAGGAGGTCCTGGACGCGCTGATGCTGCGTGCGTAGCTCATCCCCTCCAGATTGGGCATTTCTGCTGCGGCGGCTCGCGCTGCCTTCATGTTCTTCGCGGGGGAGCTGTAGATGGGTCGGCGAGTTGGGGGTGCTCCAGCTGAGCTCGGGGCAGCCGGTCCTTCTGCCATCTCGGTGGCAAGGTTGCGCCTGACGTTTCCTTGTGGGTTGGGCTCGACGGCGACGGGGGTGAAGCCGTGGGCGAAGTTGTACTCGCGGACCTGTGCTTCCATGCGGCTATGCGTCGCTGCGACGCCGTGCGCGCTGCTGAGGAGGCGCTTGCGTGCTTGCTCGAGGAGAGTAGCGGCCTGCGCGGGGTCCGCGTCGGCGGCGATGGGTGTGACCAGGCCCTGGAGCATAGCATGGACGGAGTCGACGGGGGCGTGCTGCTGGGTGCTCGCGACGTCGGACACCATAACTTCCGCGTAAACACGGGTCTCGGTGCTGCTCTCGCAGCCGGTCGTCTCCTCGGGAGAACGGTCGACGCAGCGCTGGATGTTGGCGGGGTAGGCAGGTGTGAGGGCGATGTAGACGCGGTGCTCGCCGAAGTGCAGGACAATGTCATCCTCGGGGAAGGCGGAGCCAGCGAAGCAGTTCGCGTTGTCGTTGATGAAGTCGATGGAGCCGAACGTCGAGACGAGGCCGGAGGCGACTCGCTCGCCGAGACGGCTGCGGGATCCCTGGCGGAATGTGACTCTGGCTGCTGCTATCTGCCCCACGGTGGGCGCCAAATGACGTGGTGTGGAACACGGCATATGCCACGGGATGGCTAAGATAGGAATGGGGGCAGCGTTCTGCAACATCGGCACCCGCAGGGATTGCGCCGGAGCGCGGACACGGGAAGTACCCAGGTTCGGAGCCCTCCCGGAGGAGGTAACACTCCTACTCCTGCTCGATCTCTCTATCATCGGTGGACATAGTACAGAGTTGCTCCTTGAGCTGTTCGGTGAGCTCTCCATGGCTCGGGAGTGGGGAGGAAGAAGTATCCGGCGACCCCTCCTACTTGAGCACCCAGACAGCCTTATATAGGCCTGGCTGTCTGGCTTACAGGCGGGGCCGGCTGGCCCGTGCCAGCCGGCCGATGTCGGCTACAGAGGTGAATGTTCGTGACGCCGTTCGTCCGTAGCACAGTACGCTACGCTTCGCACAGTTGAACTCCATAGCCGCGTAGAAGGTGTCGGGTAGGTCTGTCGTCGTGGAGGGCTGACCGGCTGTGGCGCCGGACCCCGCCGACCAGGCAGGCGGCGCCTAGGGTCTTGTCGGGCACTGGGCAGCGCTCCGTGTCTCCCGCCTGTCGAGGCTGCTGGGCAATGTGGGAGACGTAGGGTGACGAGGGGTACACTCATCAAATCCCATGGTTAAGGACCTAGGGTTGAGATTATGGGAAGAGAACGTGGTAGTACTGGTAGTTTTATCGACTGACAAGCAGAGGCAAAGATTTACCCAGGTTCAGGCCCCTCGGGTGGAGGTAAAGACCTTACTTCCTGCTTGTCTGTTATTGATCGTGTGAGATTATGCGGTTACAAGGTGGCTCCGGCGAGATGTCGATCTCGCTAGAGCTTTGGTGGTTTGAGTATGGCTTGGTCCTAGATCGGCACCCCTCCCAGCCTTTAAATAGGCTGGGTCTCGGGAGTTCATAACCGACCTAGTTTACACGTAAGGAAAGTCTAAACCGACTATGCCTATGTCTAATCTTGGAGGGTACTCCATCTTCTTGGGCCGCTTGCCTTGGGCTTCGAGCAGGCTCTTCGCTATTGGGACTTAGTCGTCACATGCACCAGGTACCCTCACGGTAGGGTACCCGAGATGTATACCCTTGTCAGTAGCCCCCGAGTACTTGTCTGACTCGAAGAATCGGGCATGGACTCGTTTGTAAGTGCATGTCATATGCTTTGTATTCTGTATATTATAATTGGAATTCCTGTATGAATAGCACATGTTGGCTATGTCGATTATTTCATCGACTGTGGTTTTTGCTTATGAAGATCAATTGATAATAGCTTAGCAGGCCCAGTACACTCGACGGATCGGGACTGGTTAACTACACATTCGGGTAAAACCTTACTAGCTTTCAATCAAACTCGAGTCACCGGACTCGAATCTGGAACAAACTGGTCAGATTCGACTAGGCCGCGGAGGTATTACTGAGTCGATATGCAGTATAGATTTGAATTTTACCTAACGCGTCCGTCAGGATTTTTCATCATGTCTGCTGACATGGAAAGTGTAAGGATTTACGTTGCTGGAACGGTCGTTAGCCAAGCTCGAAAGTTCAGCGGGTCTTACCTTTGCACTATGCGTACAGCATCCGAGGTATTTGCGGCGGACGCAACTCGGGAATGTTTCGAGTATGATTTTGTATATGAACTGAGTCGAGACATTTGTCGACTGACACTTTGTTGTTATTTTATCGGGTGCGCGACAGTGCTCCGATGGGAGCAGCCCCCGAGATTGTGCTTTATTGCTCGCAATGGAGGATAATCTCAGATCCTCTCACCTGACATATGTTAATCGAAGAAATTTTTTGCCGTACTTCTATCGGGTGCACGACAGTGCTCCCGATGGGAGTAGCCCCCGAGATTATGCTGTATTGCTTGTAATAAAGGATAATCTCAAAATCATTTTATCTTGAGCATCGCTAGTCGAAGAATTTTTGAATATGCTCCCGATGGGAGTAATATGCCTCAGTCGAAGGAACGATAGAGTGATCGATATGCGTTGGGTGGACTCGAATGTATTTCTGAACAGATGCTTCAATGACGTCAGGGATGACGTTTCTGGCGACTGCGCTTCCTGACACGCGGTGGCGTGCGTTATGCTGTGACGGATGGGACGTGACCTATAGGTGGGCCCATTGTGCAGCGCTGACCGAATGACGGTGCCGTTTGGACTTGATTTGACCACTCTGGCCCACTTTTTACAGAAGCGTGATGATGGCTCCTATTTTTGCGTGCGTAGTGGGCGGAGTGGCCGGCGACGGTTGCCCTCCGTGTTTGCCACGTGTACGGTTGGATTGCGTGCAGAGCGCACGATTGCGGTTTAAACGGCGATGATCGATTTTGCTTTGTGGTAAATAAGGGGAATGGCGCTGGCGTAACTTTTTACTAGCCATTTGCTCTGCGCGCCGCCCCTGTTCCATCTTCTTCCTTGCGCTCCTGCTCCATTGCTCTTGTGCCCAAGCTCTTGTTGTTCTCCTTAGCCACCACCGCCATGGCGCCAAAGAGGAAAGATTCTGCCACCGATGCGCCAACGACTGACGCGGCCGCTCTGAAGGGGAAGAAAACTGCGGCTGGCGCATCTGCGGCCGCCGTCGACCTCAAGAAGAGCGACGGCGATTGGATGAAGTCCACGATCAAGGCAGCACATCTCGAGAAGTTCCGCGAGGACGGACTGCTGCCGCTGGCGGACCAGCTTACTGTCCGTGCGCCATCGAAAGAGGTACTCCCCGAGCCTCGCGCAAATGAGCGCGTATGTTTCACGGAGTTTTTGCCTAGGGGTCAGTCTTTTCCCCTCCACGACTTTGTTCATGGCCTGCTGTTCGCCTACGGGGTGCAGATCCATGATCTCACCCCAAACGGCATTATGCACATTGCCTGTTTTATGGTATTGTGCGAGTGCTTCCTGGGAGTTGCTCCCAGCTGGGCCCTTTGGAAGTCTATCTTCATGGTTCGGCCCAACAACCGAGGCGGCCGAACCTACCAGTTGGAGGCCTTCAGATCCAAGTGCGCAGCGACACCCGATACTTTGCCCTGAAGCCAGTCGACTCGGCGCAAGGGTGGAGGAAAAGGTGGTTTTATGTGCGTGTCGACCAGGAAGGGGTCCCAGCATTTTTGACTGCTGGTATAGCCGCTAGGACGAAGGCCTGGGACCATGAGCTTTCGACTGAAGAAATGGCGGAAGCGGCGCCTCTGCTGGAGACGATTGGAGGACTGCTAAACAGCGTCACTGGTGTGCATCTTCTTGCCACCTTTGTGAAGATGCGGGTGTGGCCGCTCCGCGCGCGAGCCACCCTATGTGGCAGTATGAAGGTCCTCTCGACTCCACTCGAATGAACAAGGAGGAGCTGTCTAGGAGCGAGCTGGTGTCACATGTGCGGTCCATCACAGCACAAAAGCCAGCGAGCCCTGCAACGTCGACTGCCCTGTCGCTCCTTATGGGGCTGAAAAGCCTTTGCCAGAGGTTAGTGAATCTATCGAGTTTATGACTCCTGCTTTTGTTATTCTGCTGTGCATCTTTGTGACTTTCGACTGTTGTATTTTGTATGCAGGGCCACTCGACCACCTCAACTCTTCCTCCTCTTCCCGAAGATGGCCCAACTCATGAAACAGAGGTGACGGTAGAAGCGAAGGGAGGAGATGAATCGCCTCTACCTTCGGCTACCACATCTCCCACAGAAGAGGTTGAAGAGGAAGGGGTTGAAGAAGCACAGGACAAGGAGTTTGCCCCGACTGATGATGTGAGCGAGGTCCCTACTCGCAAGCGCCGTCGGGCGGCCCAAGTTGTGTCTTCCTCTATGAGCTCACCCGAAGGAGGAGGATTTGAGAGATGACGGAGACTCGGGCTCGTCTCCTACGACCACAGCTGCTCCTTTGGACGTGAGCCCGTTGAGCTCGACTCCTCCTCCCAGGTCAGGTGAGGAGCTGCATTTTGGAGGCCCAAACTTTGAAGACCTTGACACGATGATGAAGAAGAGCACATGTTTGCTCATTTTGTACTAAATTTTTGTGAGTTGATATTTATGCTTATGTTGTATTTCTTCGGTCACTCGTAGTGCGAGACTGTGCGCCCCCGACTCCCCAACCGAGAGAGCTTCGACTCCAGATCAGCCAGAAGCTTCTCCTGTTGCGGCTGAGGTCATGAAAACAGTAGCCACGGCCACTACCATTGAGGCCGTCAAGATTGCGAGTGCGTCGACTCCAGAAATTGGGACTTCTGCTGCCAAGCCTGCACCTTGGGTTGAACACGTAAGTGTCGTTTGTCGAGTCCTCATACTGGGACTATTTGTGTATAACTTATGCTGGTTCCATGTGCATGCAGCCCTTCTACCTCAACCTGGTGGAATCAGGCAAAGCTTTTGTCCAGGTTGAGCAGGAAAGGGACAATCTGCGCGCTGCCATGGAACAACTCAGCCGTAAGTGTGTTTGACTTCTGGATTCGAAGTTCTTTTTGCTCTGTCTTTGCTTTGTCGATTGTGAATGACATCTGGCCATCTATCTCAGGTGACAAGGCATCTGCTGAATCCCGGGTGAAGTAACTGGAGGAAGCAATCGCCTCCCAGCGCACTGAGTCGAAGAAGACTTTGGATGCTGCCAAGGATGCAGCCGCCGTGCGCGAGAGAGGGTTTGCAAACGACTGGCTGGCCTTGCTCGGGACGTGGGAGGTTAGCAACTTTCCCTTTGCATGCTTCGTGTGTACCCTGTTGGGTATTATGTACTAATATTTGCTCTTTCTGGTATTGTTGCAGAGGCGATTGGTGTGCCAACACCTACTGACATGGTCAGTGATGAGTTATCACTCGACCAGGTTATAGGTGACCTTGGTACTCAATTTGTCCAGGCGAAGGATGCCCTTGCCAAGTCTGCCAGCACCCTCGGCGCCGTACACAAGAACGTGCTCCCAACGAAGGAGGTGCCGTCGACTGCTGACGGCTTCGCTGATGTGCTTGGACCAGGAACTTCGACCATGACGAACTTTGCTCGCGCCCTTACGGCACGCGGCTCGGAGTCCACCCTCAAGCTGATACTAGGTCATGGGATAGAGGGTAACTTCGAGGCGGCGATGTCTGACTTCCCTCGGAAGGCGGCGGGAAGCTAATATCTTTGAAGCATGTTAGCGAGCCAGCCACCCGGCTGGCCAACCTTTTTGTGAACACCATGGAACGCCGGGCAGCAGAGGTCGCCGCCCGTGCGAGTAGGGCTAGGTCGGAGTCGGTGTCTGAGAAGTAGGGCAGCCGCCTTTTATGCCTTGTAATTAAACTTATGACCATGCGATTATGCATGCGCTTTTGCTACCTTTGTATGAATTTAATTCCTCGTTATGCTTCTGCCTGTAAGGCTGTGTGCTGTTACTCGCCTAAGCTTTGTGATGAGTTTCTCATGAAACTTTTATGATGTTTGGAACAGAAACAGCCAGCCGCCACTTCATCCGGCTTGTCCGGCATCGTGCCCCTACTCGATCTCGAGCTCAGGTGGCAAACGATGCCGCAGTAATGCGTTATATGAAGGCTCGAGTCGCAAAACTGGAGCAAGAGCTGGGGAATGCCCGCAGTGAGCTGGATAGGATGAGGGCGAGGCCTGCTTTACCCACTCAATGGGAGGAGTATGTGCTTGGCGAGATGGAGATCGTGAACAGACAGCTCAGTGTAAGCATGACTGCCTTGATCTCGAGAATTCACAATCTGTCCTTTTTGTTCACCCAATGTGTGTTGTTGCAGGTTTTGTTCCGATTTCCAGGCGGAGCAGGCTCGTGTAGATGAGCAGTTGAGCAATGCGACTGACGAACCCACGACTGGCCGTCAGCACTTCTGCTTGGATAAGCACCGAGCTCGCATACTCGCGACTCTGCAGGATCGAGTGTGACGGAGCACTATGCTTCTTGAGTTATGCAGGTCGGCCTTCAGTCGAATCAACCAGATGCTTTTTCCGACTGGGCCGCAACCTCAAGGAATCCACGCGTTGCTCGGGCTTTTCCGGACTACAGGTCCCATTTGAGACTTTATCACCCGAAGCTTGTGGATGGAGCCAACGCAATGATGGCATATATCCGAAGTCAGCGTCCAAATGTGCAACTACGTCCACCCGTGCCTGGATCGTCTTTGTCACAGTCGCATCTTGACGATACAGTCGATCATGCGAGGGTGTTGGTTGAGTGCTATCATGCTCAACTTATGGGCCCTGTTCTTCCAGTAAAGGACGAACCGGAAGATTAGGGTTTTTCTGTATAGGGGACAACCCCCGAGTGTAAATTTTGCCACTTGTACTGAGTACATATTTGTTCACTTGTATGTATGCAGCCCCGAGTGCAT
This sequence comes from Poa pratensis, assembly GCA_947311845.1. Taxonomy (NCBI): domain Eukaryota; kingdom Viridiplantae; phylum Streptophyta; class Magnoliopsida; order Poales; family Poaceae; genus Poa; species Poa pratensis. Next base: position 18,986,709 of record CAMZMU010000068.1, read on the forward strand.
CGAGTGGGGTTTATGAAAAACACTTTATATAGAACATGAATTCTACAGCCCCCGAGTGCTCGAGTGAGGCTGTGAATTTTTGCGATGTTTGAAGCTTCAACTCATGTTATTGAGCAACTTTTTTGTTTATGTATGATTTTTTACGATCCAGCCCCCGAGTATTCAAGTGCGGCTGGATATTATGTTTGAAGGAGCGAGAGCTCACGTTTTGAAGTAGCGCAGCCCCCGAGTACTCGGGTGAGGCTAAGGTTGTGCGATTAGTTTATGCGAGTAGTAAACAGGGAGAATCCCATGGTTAAGGACCTAGGGTTGAGATTATGGGGAGAGAACGTGGTAGTACTGATAGTTTCGTCGGCTGACAAGCAGAGGCAAAGATTTACCCAGGTCCAGGCCCCTCGGGTGGAGGTAAAGACCTTACTTCCTGCTTGTCTGTTATTGATCGTGTGAGATTATGCGGTTACAAGGTGGCTCCGGCGAGATGTCGATCTCGCTAGAGCTTTGGTGGTTTGAGTATGGCTTGGTCCTAGATCGGCACCCCTCCCAGCCTTTAAATAGGCTGGGTCTCGGGAGTTCGTAACCGACCTAGTTTACACGTAAGGAAAGTCTAAACCGACTATGCCTATGTCTAATCTTGGAGGGTACTCCATCTTCTTGGGCCGCTTGCCTTGGGCTTCGAGTAGGCTCTTCGCTATTGGGCCTTAGTCGTCACGTACTCACGTGCACCAGGTACCCTCACGGTAGGGTACCCGAGATGTATACCCTTGTAATAGGGCTAGGCCTCGCTTTAGCCCACGCCTGGGCGACGTGGAGGGCCGACCGGGCACGGCCCCGACACCCGCCCAACACGGGCCCTTGTCTCCCGCTCGTCGTGGGAGTGCGGCAGCCGGCCACCCGACTGCTGTAGTTGACTTCGGTCGCATAAGGCGGGCGATGCTTGTCGTTATCTGTTTGTCTCTGGGAACTGTGCTGATGACGAGTCTGCAGTTCCTCTTGCCCGCGCCGCTCGGCTGTGCTTCGACAGGCTAGGCGGAGTCCGACTGCGCTCGGGACAGACGGGCTCAGCTTAGCCGGACAGCTGGAGGCGGCCGGGCACTTGAATTTGCGTTTCACTCGAGATCTTCTGTGGGCCTTTGGGTACCCGGGTTTTATCCCCATGTCACGTACTGGAACCGGAAACTAGTTATCTGGTGTGAAATTAACCGAAATCTTGTAGAGATGTTCTAACTTGGTACGTCATATTACTGCCAAGCAAACCTCTTTGATTTGCCCTGACTGTACCTGGCCATCTCAGGTGCCATTTTTTTTTTTAAACTAGGCAAAAGATTTGCCATTTCAATTAATTAAGGGAGAAGAATTTAGAGTTATTACAAGCCTTGCCCGAGAGGGGTGAGGCAACAAATAGAGTATACTCTCGCGACATTACATTACACAGCGCTTTGGCACCGGCGGGAGACCACAAAACCATCTCGTTTTTTGATCTTTTGTAGAAGCATAGGGGCTATGGTCGACTTGTTTTGGAAAACCCGGGTGTTCCTCTCCAACTAAATTTCCCACGAGACAAGCATGGCAAGTGAAGCAAGAGCTTTCCGGTTGGCTCCCCTTTTGTGGATGGCATTAACCCACCATGCCTTCACATTTTGTAGAGTATCCCACGTCGATGGATCAAGGTCATGTAGCCCAAGCCAATCTCTCAAAGATGACCCAATCCTCTTTGTAAATCGACACTTAAAAAATAGGTGCGCCGCCGATTCTTGTGCTTGGTTGCAAAGCTTGCATTGACCACAATTTTGCCAACCCCTTCTCTCAAGCCTATCCGCCGTCCATACCCGGTTTTGTAGGATCAACCATGAGAAGATTTTGCATTTGGGGGGGGGGGGGGGGCGCCCACGGTTTCCAAACCAAAGAGGGCATCATAGAGTTTGTGTGACCCAAGAATTGCATGTTGTAGGCCGAGGATGGCGAGTATTTTCCATTCTTGGTGAGCTTTCAAGTGATTTTGTCGGGGGTCGCCGAATCAAGTTGAACATCATGAAGTGCTCTCCAAAGGTTGAAAAATTGGGATATGTGTTCAAAGGCGAGACCATCTTGTGTATTAATTTGAGAGGCCCAAAAGTTATTCTCCAAACCCTTGTGGACCGAAAACACTTTTCTCTTGGAGAGTTCAAAAATGAGAGGAGCCCAATCCTTAGGCCACCACCCATCAAGCCACGAAGAGTGCCAAAAACTAGCTTTGTCTCCATTGCCCACCTCCACCTTAGTTGCAGCTGCAAACAAGTTGGCATCATTTGGGGTGCAAGGGTTCCCAAGGCTGACCCACGGTTTGGGTTTCTCGTCCCACTCAAACCAAAGCCATCAGAGACGAAGGGCCGCTGCAAACTTCTTTAGGTTGAGAATTCCCAGCCCCCCTACACACTTGCTCCCAATTAACTTTGCATTTCCCTCCGGTAACCTTGTCACAAGCTGCCCAAGTTCTTGATGTGTCTTTGGAGTCCCTCTTGAAGATTGATACTACCTCTGATCCTTTTTAATTGTCGCAAGTTGTACTACAACTTTAGCTTTCGGCAGTTCTCTTTTCACGACAATTAATTCGGTTCGGAGGGAGTAGTATCCGGTGCCGGCTTTTCAAGCCTCGTGTATTCAACATGCCATTAACCATGCTGCTTGATTAATACATGCTCCTTGTTCGAAAAAAAAATCGAACTTTACAAAATTGACCAAGTTAATCCAACTCATCTAAATTAAATCATTTTTTAACTAACCACTGAGAATGATTTGGCAGTATACTCCACCTCTCCCATTGCCTAGCGGCACGGGCACCGGTGATGATCGATGCATGATAGGCGCACTTCCACTTCCACCTCCCAAATTCGTCCCCAAAACCGGTGACCATTTTCAGCCCTCGCAAAAAAAAAGTCCACCGCGCACACCTCGAGATCTCGCGAAATACCTTCGTCCAGGGCGATGCAGGAGACCAGGGACCCCACCACCAAGCTCCCCTCCACCGCGCCCTTCGCCGGCGCCAGCCCCGCCCCCTACCACAACCACTACGACACCTTCTCCCCTCCGCCCGTCGCCTACAGCCCCGCCCTGAATGGTCGGCGCTCCTTCTCGCGCACTCTCCTCCTTCCGGTTCCGTGGAGACTGAGACGAGTCCTCTTGTGTGTGCAGGGTGCGGTGCTGAGAGCGTTGTCGCCTTCCCGTGCGCTGTCCAGCAGCAGGTCTTCGCGGAGGGCATCCCGGTCCGGGAGCCGCGGCTGCCGTTCTGCGGCGTCGGCCTCGACTAGGCTTTGTAAGTGTCCCTTTTGCCTTTTGGTGGAAAAATAGTTCGGTTAACAGCATTTTGGAGGATATGCTTCAGGAATCAGTACCAAAACAGTTCATACATGCTAGTGACAATTTGTGAGGTACGAGTACTGTTATTGGTCTGGTTCGGTAAGGATCCTTAATTCCTTAGGTAGAAATGTAGAATAACGTGGCGGTCAAATGGTACTGGAATTGGATTAGGACTTAAATTGGTACGGCAGAAGAGGATTGTCCTAAACTGGCGTAGTTACTTGTGGAGTGTGTTCTCGCCCGACTGCTCTGCTGTCTAGTAAACTGACATCTTTAGCATCGGTTTAAATATTTCATTTAAGGAGTTTGTGTAAGTTCATTGTTCTTACCTGCAAATTTAAATGAAAGCACAATCAATGCATGTTGAAGACTTTGGGTTGGTTTTGTTTTGAAGGTTCTTACTGGGGTTCTTCTTGGCTGCAATTCCCTGGTATACTGGTGCCTTTCTTCTATTCTTTGTTGCTTTGGATCACCGCGAGAAGCCTGGATTGATTGCCTGCACAATTGCTGTAAGTACCCTGTTTGTAAAACTTATGCACATCTTGTATTTATCTTCGGTACAAAATACATGAAAAAAAACTTTCTTTTTTCATTTCAAAACAAAATTGAGAACAAGAAGTTGCTTTTTAATGTTTTCCTTATGCAGATGCTTCCTATAAAATTGAATTTATACAGCTCTGTGCTCTTTGTTTCTACAACTGAAAGTGCTTCTTATCTTCTTCAGTTCAAACAATATACCACTAGCACTTATGCCCTTTTTTAGTCACTGCTGTAAAGACCTAGTTGCCAGGATGCTAGTGATTAAGAAGTGCAACAAAAAGCATTGATCAAGTGCTACTTTTGTTATGTGCACAAATATATGATAGGTAGTAACTAGTAAATATGGAAGGACCGGGGAGAGTTATTTAGATTGTTATTTGAATGGAAGGACTAAGGAGAGTTATTAAGACTGGCTCCCTATATTGTGCCCTTCAGCTATCTTCATGGCGGTTGTTACCCCGTAATGTAAGCACCCAAGGATCTTACAGTTTTGAAATGGTAGCAGCAAGCAATGATGAACACAGCATCCTAAATATGCGCTATGATATGACTTATCATATGTTCGCTTGGTTATTATGCCTAGAAACAAAAATCTACCCAGCTGAAATACTGATATACATAGACCTGCAACATTTCTTAGAAATCGTAGCATGAGAAATGAACATAGAACAAAGAAGCAACCTCAGTTACCTTACGGCTTGGTGTATATACCTTTGGTTTAGTTTATGTTAGATGGTATATCTACAATAATGGCCCCAAAGTAAGAAGTGGATAGATAGCTTGCTCTCGTGTGAACTTCTATGTTACACAGAAAGATGTTGCCAAAGGAATTTGATCAATGGGACTGTGGAGGTCAAGCTCAATGCCTAATGTTGTGGTGCATTTAAATCATTTCAGTTTTTGTTGGCTATAATGAAGAATTCTCTTGCAGGGCATTTTTGCACTAGTCTCTTTGACGCTCAATGGCATAAGAATGCATCCTTTGTGGTGATGTTGGATGTCATCAATCCCAATTGTAACTATAAGCACCACATTCTTCATGTCCTTTCTTGTTGATGGTAGAAGTTGGCAATCTAAATCCACATGTTCCTATTATTTAAGTACCATATTTGTCATCTGTATAGTTGTATTATACTGCTCATCCATGTGAAGAACACAGTTGATTAACTTATGTTTCAAAAGAATATACATGTTTGGATATCATTCACAGGGGTGTATATATGTGACTTTGGTGGTGAATTGTAGCCCAAGAATTTATAATATGAGAAAAATGATGTTATTGGTAGAGAGATCGTTTGTTTCCCATAGTTGAATTTTTGACATCTTTTTACGGAAAATACATGATAAGCCAGTGCCTATTCCCTGACCCTTCCTGTTTCCTGTTACATTCTCACATGACCTCTAAAATAAAAATGCATGTGAATTATTCAGAATTTTTTTCAAGTAACTTTTACGATCCCATTGAGGGAAGCCATCATGGCGACTTCACTAATATCAAATAGTAGTTACATCTTGTCACGCTGGACCAATAGGAATTTTAGGATCTCTTTGATTTATAGGACTCCAAAACGCTGAACCCATGGAAGTTTGCACAAACATTCTTCACTTTTGCACGGCCAGATCAAGAAAGTGTAAGGGCCAAAAGCACAATATCCAACATAAACTGGACATAACTATTTTTTTGCACAAGATACACACATGAACAGATCATGTATGTACATGATCAGATGATCTAGGGATCATCTATAGCAAGTAACACGACCACATAAAGCACCTAGATCTAGCTATACACTAGAGCACAACAAATACACCTGGGAGGCAAAACAGAGCATACAAAGTATCCACAAATACATACACCATGCCATAAGCCTCTGGATCATTCACAAACACATAAAAAACATGGAATCATGATCAATAGATCGCCATAGCTCTCGCAACAACGAAAAATGAATCTATCAGAGGGGTCACTAAAGAATAAGAGAGTATACAGTAGCATCTAGCTCAATCAACACTGGAACACATGATATCATCCATGAAAAATCCATCACAGAGCACATCATAGCCACTAGACTAACTTGAGTGGGTCTAGCAGTCCAAGAACCGGACTAAATGTGTTTTACCCTAGGTTACGTTTGCTCGATCTATGCTTTGTCCTCTCATTTGCTTTTGGATGATGAATTCACTATTTGTGATGATATGAGATGCGCAACTTTCATCGTGTAATGTTGATCATCTATGTCGATCTATGAAAGGATGTCTTTCATATATCCAAATTTAGATGTATGTGTACACTAAAACATGTCTACATACATCCGAATCTAGACAAATCCAAGACATCATTTTCTGGACGGAGGGAGTAGTATATTGTGCAAATTCCATTACTTGCCTAACCAGGGACCAGCAAGGAACATGTTGATAAAATGAATTCTTTTGGTGGACGGTAGTTTGGTTACCTAGAGGGATGTTGGTAAGTTGCATAAGTTAGATGTTAGGCTAGGAATGCATACGCAATCCAGCCCATGGAAAATAATATGGAGTAATGCATTTACTGTTGCGCGATTGACTCGATTTTGTCTTCGTACTCGCGAGCAGATTGTTACCTTAATATTTTTGCAGTGACTTGATTTGGTCCTAAACTAGCCCAACCCTGCAAATCGTGCGGACAGACGAGTCGCTCCGCCACCACAACCCAACGCCATTGTCACCCTCGTGCCTTTTTCCTCCTCCACGCCCATGGAATCAAGCTTAGACACTTGTCATCGCCGCCTTCGACTATGTATTTCCGAACTTTGCCCGTCCCCCCCCTCCTTGCCAGCATCGGACTTCCCCGACCCTCTCCAACCTCAGAGGTAACACCAAGGTGACCCTCCAGTCCTTCTGAGCCATTCCTTGCTCTCCCTCGTGCCCGTGCTCTGTCCTACTGCCAAGAGCCGCTGTGCTCTGCCGCTTCCGCTGGTCACTGACGACGATTTCAGTGCTTATCTGGTCCCGTTACACCACCACTTCGTGCAAAGCCAGATCCACGCCTCCCTAGCCTCGCGTGTGTGCTCTTTGCCTCATTTGTGCCTTGCTGTCGTTCTACACCCCGTCGCCGAGCAGCTGTGGCCTGCGGGAGGCGCGGGCAAGCGGCTGGACAGCTGGGAGTCGGATGGCTGGTGAGACAAGCGTGGGTCGTCGAGCGCGATGAGTTGGTGTTGAGCCTCACGCGTGTGTTCAGACGAAGGTGGCCTTGAAGCAAGGAGATTGCCAAGTGTCGTGAGGAGGGGAGGAGGTTTTCGCATGTGGCGGAAGATCCGCTTCGTCAGGCATGTGTGCATGGCCCCATGTCCACCTGTTTGTCCACATCAGCGCAACTTATAAGGTTGAGTTCGTTTTTTTTTTGCGAAACACAATACGAACGCAGACGCTCACGTACACACGCATACACTCACCCCTATGAACGTACAAACCTACCCTATGAGCACTTCCGAGAGACTGAGACGACGGGTCGTGTTTTGAGATTGACGAAGTCACCACAGGTGTCTCGCTGTCTATTCGAACGTCGTCTCCTACTGAGAAATATTTCCACTTAAATGATAAACACCAATGTCAAACCTGGGTTTGAACTCGATGAGCTGGGTACAATCACCCTACTAACCATCTAACCACATGGTGATTCGTCACTACAACAACTTTCGAGTACCATGAGTCAATCACGCAAGTAAAGGCTGTAGATGCATTTTATTTTACTTTTTTCTAGGGGAATTGTATTTTACTAAAAAAAAATGAGATTCCACAAGACCACAAGTAGTGTTGCGTGCGGCCCTGAATGTAGTGAAACGGCCTACGCGAGTGATTCTCCGGAAAAGGTTTCTTTGGGCCTTTTTTACATCTGTCGGGCAAGGAATTTACCAACCGCGTCGAGTTTCTCAAAAAAAAAAAAAACGTCGAATAAAAAAAGAGTATCAACCGCTGTTCAAAAAAATAAAAATATACCAACCGGAACGCAGACTGCTTAAATCGTGCCCTTGTTTTACGCCGTTTGAAGGGAAAAAACCGTTCGTTTGCGTTGCGTCCCACCGAACCGGCCTAAACCCTAACCCTCCAATGCCAGCGGCGATGACCGGCGACACAGGCGGCGTCGGCAGCGACCCCCGATCCCTCGATTGCCGCAGCTTCTGGAAGGCCGGCGCGGCCGCCCCCGCCTCCGCCGCCGCCCGCGAGTACCACGGTTCGTCCTCTCTTCAATCCTTTCGTTCCGCGGAACGTCGGCGTGAAATCGCGTGCTGATTTTCCATCGTTTCGATGCCGCCTGCAGATGCGCTGGAGACGGGGGACTTCGACCGCGCGCGGGTGCACCCCAAGTTCCTCCACACCAACGCGACCTCCCACAAGTGGGCCTTCGGAGGTTCGTGCCCCTCTCTGCCTCCAAATCCATCTCTGTTCTGTGTTTGGCTTTGCTTCTGTGGTGGTCAAGCTAGGGGCGGGAGTTATTAGGGTTTTACATGTTGATGACGAGATTTACCGTGCGAAATTGAGAGAGCTAGGTTTGTTTGAGCAAATGGGGAATATCAGGTGTCTGGAAACGTTGGTCCCTCGATTTCTCTGAATGGGTTATTGCATACTGCACGGCAACTGATGTTAATGTTAATTTTGTCGGATCAAGTGATTGTGGTGGAAGAGAATTGCATTCAACTATTCTAGATGAATGACACATTCATAGTTTGATCTGACGTGTATCGGCTTGCTGGCCTTGCTGTTTTTTTTTTTTTTTTTGAGAACACAGTACAACACAGACGCTCACAAATACGCACATACACTCACCCCTATGAACGCACGCACGCACACCCTACCCCTATGAGCACCTCTGAAGGACTGAGCCGGCAGATCTTGAGGTTGACGAAGTCACCACAGGCGCCTCGCTGTTGACGGGCACGTCACCTACCACTGAAAGAATAGCGCCGGATAATCCTGGAATAAATCCAGGTAAATGCAAACGCCCATGCCAAGTCTAGGACTTGAACCTGGGTGGGCTGGTTCCACCACAGGGAACCCAACCATCAGAGCCAAGCTCCGTTTGCTTGCTGGCCTTGCTGTTAGTACCAGTAATTTGTAGTAGCTCTGCTCTTTAGAATTGCAGGCTATGTGTAGTTTCTGTTTATTATCTCGACTCTTGAGGGGATATATAGTAACTTCGATTTGTCTAGACTGGTGCCACTGACATATGTGATATCAGTACAAATTTTACTCCTCAGATCACAGGCTACAGATAATTTTCCTTTTATCATCTCGAGAATATGTAAACAAGTTTCTATAATCTAGACTAGCGGCAGGGGAAGATGGGATGATAGTCTACTCTAGTATCCACAATTTTGTGATGCTAACCGTACTGAGCAAGTGAGCATAAGGGATATTGTTGTTCTTTGACCTCACATGCCTCACTCAGAGCACATTCTGAATCGATTTGCTTCTACTCACATTCAGCTGCACCACCTGGTGTTTTTTATGATACCTTCATGAGACCATCGCTTGGCGCCTTTTCTTCACTCTAGCTCCTTGCAGCTTCAGGTTTATTCTGTTGTGTCATGGGTGTATTATCACTCTGACTGCAAGTCTCTGTTGCGTACCGTGTGTTCCTTGGCTCCTCTTTAACTGCCTCGACGTCCATGAAGCAGATATCTGCTTCTTGCTCTATTGAACGAGTGTTGAGGCAGATTTGAGGGCTATGGCGTTTTTGATGGAAGCAGTAAACTCTCTAGGTTAAGTTGCCATTAAAGAAGAGATTGGATTGCTGGAATAGACCTCTAACAATTCCAGTGTGTCAACGGCCAATACATGAACATGCACACATGTAGGCAAATAAGAAAAGAAGATCCTATACCTTCAATTGAAGCTTAATTTGAAGTCTAAGTTGTTAGCTGTACTACTAAAGCAAAACATATCTGGATTTCCCAATTTGTCCACTCAAAGTTATTGTCTCAGCAAAATGCATTTCATGCTGGTTCGTAAGAGTTAAATGCATGTAGTAACCCTAAAGAACACACATTATGTATAGTTTCTTGTTTGGTCTTCCTTTTTCGGGAAGAATTTAGTTTGGTGACAAACTGCAAATGAGATGTTTTTTTGTTGGAATGTATGTTTTGAACATAATAAAAAGAACAAGTAGTTGGTATATAACTTTTCTAACATTTGTTCTTTATTTTAACTTGTCACTGTTACTTGTGCCACCTTGGTCAATATCATCCTGACATTTTGTTTCTTCTTTTATGTTGCAGCTATAGCTGAACTTCTTGACAATGCGGTTGATGAGGTTTGTAATATTTGTCAGAGACTTCATTCATTTAACTCCAGCAGTTCTAGTGCCTTAGAATTGCTGTAGTGTTATTGGTAGAATGTTAAGAGCAGAAACAATCATCATCTGATGTGGTAATGTCAGATTTGCAATGGTGCCACATACATCAAAGTGGATAAAAGCATAAATTCGAAAGACAATAGCCCAATGCTGGTTTTCCAAGGTACGCAGATTGAATACTAAACATGAAACTCGAATACCATTAGTGGATTAGTGGAATAGGTTGACCATGACATCCCCGACACCAGTTCCTGCTAACATGAAGCCACTGTCACAGACGATGGAGGAGGAATGGATCCTGAAGGTGTGCGAAATGCATGAGTCTAGGATTCTCAACCAAGAAAACAAAGACAACCATTGGCCAGTGTATGCATCGTTCTTTGAGTACTTTTTTTGGTTTGCGAATAGATATTTTGAGAATTGTGCACTCTGATTCTGGAGAAAGGCTAGTAAATGACGAAACTGGAATGGAAAGCATATGTGATAATAATGTTCTTAATAATTTCAGCATACCATCATCATAGTGTAAATTAGTCCTTAACACTTCTCATGTTTACGCTAATGTGTTGCACTATTGTTTAGTACAACGTGCCATTTAATGGAGCATATAATGATTTAGTCGAAGTTGTTGCTAAACCATTTAAATGCTCTTTGTTTTCGACTTAGCTAACCGTGGTTTAGTATGTAAGCCTGTAGGAATGCAATCTTTCTTTATTCAATCCTAAAAGGGGAGGTGGTAACCAGGATGTCTAAGAGTTAGTGTGGTCCCCCAACTTAAATAACGGACTGATCCCTCATTGGTAGCTACTACCTCCATTCCGAAATATAAGATGTTTTAGCATGTTCCTGGTACGGATGTACCTAGACGCGTATTACTGTGTAGGTTAACTCATTTCAGTCTGTATCTAGTCCATACTGAAATATCTAAAACATCTTATATTTTGGTACTGAGGGAGTATTTTTTTTAGAATTATATAAATTAGTCTGTATTTCCTGGCTCCAGTTGCCAATTCAAATGACCTTTACTCCAATTACCAATTCGCTGTTGTTATGAAATGTTTCTGCAAATTTAAATTTAAATATGATAGTTTGTAGTTCAAATAAATATAGAGAAACTTTATCTTTCACCTAGTATCTAGCTGCTCAATGCTTGTTTCTCCTTTCTAAAACATTTATTATGTCTATCGATTATTAAGTCCCTATCTTTTGGCCAATTCTCAGATGGAAATGGCTTTAAGACCAGCACAATGAGACTTGGTGCTGATGCAATTGTTTTTACTCGTGCAATCCGTGGAAGGTAGATAAGCTTCATGTCTTTCATTATTGATTTATTGTGAATAATTGATGGCCATAACCATTTTATTTGTTGATGATTATCACGATTTGCAGGAATGTTACCTGGAGTGTTGGTTTGCTCTCTTACACTTTCTTGAGGAAAACAGTGAAGGATGACATAGTTGTCCCCATGGTAATGTCATGTTGGATTAGTAGTGTACCGTCTTGCAGCTTTCTCTCGCGCTGACATATTCTATCACTATTACAGCTCGATTTTCAAAACCAAGATGGCCACATGGTACCTTTGGTGTATGGTTCACAGGGTGATTGGGATAGTAGCTTGAAGATAATACTTGACTGGTCCCCTTTTTCTTCAAAGGAAGAACTACTACAGCAGGTTGCATTCATCCCAACAGAGTCTATTCCCCACTTCCCAAGTCATATTTTGAGATCAAGTAGTGAGTTTTCGAAGTCGGTATAGTAATCGAAGTTTTTTTCAATGCTATGCACCCAAGCTTGATTAATTGATTATCACATTTTCTGAACCTATACCAGATGACCATAACCAACTAAAGTGATATCTTCATTTTTTATAGGCATTTGAGTCTTTTGTATACACAGAGATATTGATAGTTTCCTTCTCTACTCAGTTTGATGATATTGATAGCCATGGAACTAAGGTGGTGATATACAATCTATGGATGAATGATGATGGCCTTTTAGAACTTGACTTTGACGATGACGATGAGGTAAAATTTGAAAATTTCATACAGGTTTGCTTGCAAGTACTATGTATTACCTTCGCTTATTTTTAGAGAACATTCCAAACAAGCGTTTAAGCATTTGAACATCTTTTATCAACAAGAGGAGCAAACACAATTAGAAGATTTAGAGGTGAACACCTAAGAAGCACGGACACGTGGACGAAAAAACGGGGTTACTCATACAGGGATACGGGATACGGCATTTTCCAAAAACAGCCATTCGGGGATACGGCCAGTGTATATAAAGTAAAATAAAAATATGTCATGTAATATAGAGTTAAGACAGAAAATTAATGAGAAAGAGATCAGAAAAGATAATCTGTTCTGGTAAGCTTCTCCACATAAGCCACGGACGATTGGCTAACAGCGGTGCTGCTCCCAGATGTCATGCTACCTATCATGCCAACAACAAGCAGCCAATAAACAAGCAGCACAAGCAAAGAGCAGCAACCCAGCAAGCATCTACCCCATCCAGTAACTTAATGGAAGAAAATCCGAAGAATAAAAGAGGAAGATGTTGAGGAATGAGGAGAGGCTGCTGGGTTTCCTGCGGCTGCGAGGAGACTGCTGCTGCTGGTGTTGGAGGGGGCGGTCGCCGGTCGAATCCAGGCGCCGCCGGTGGCGGCGTCGAGTCCAGGCGGTGGTGGCTTGGATCCAGGAGGTGGTGGCGCGTTCTGTGCGACCTGGAAGGCAGGAGCAGCTCGTCCTTATGTCGAGAGCGTGCGGGAGCCCTGCAAAATAGGTTTAGGTATTGGGCCGAGGCTGTTTGTTGGGCCAGGCCGTATCCCAAACGTGTTCCATACGTGTCCCGCCGTATCCCTATATATTTTTTAATATTTTTAATTCGAATTTCGGGGATACTGCAAAATTCGTGTATCCCGGCGTATCAGGACGGCAGTTCGGCAAAATCTGGCGTGTCCATGCTTTTCAGGTGAACACAAGGACCCTCCTCCCAGTACACACATCACAAACCCAGACAGATAACACTTTTGCAACATGAAGCACACTAGCAAGAGGATGTGATTTGGTTCACATGAGAGTCGTGTGATTTTAGATAATCTGAAGACACTATCATTATCCAGCTAGCATCGCAACCCGCGTGAACTATTGCAGCATTATTACCCCATCTAGTGCAGAAGATATCCAGTATCTTTTCTAGTTTAGAAATCTGTATTGGTGGTGGCCTTGGTCGAGCTGATAGTATGTCGTTCCCTTCTCGGTCCCAATCATCTCATAATAACTAGCATGTACAATTCGCTTCCAAAATCTATGTTGTACATATTGGTTGGTTTTTGAACAAATCAGAACAAATAACTAGGCTGCTCCTTGATTTTCTTAACAAGCACGGAATGAGGGCCCGCCACCCCTTCTCCAAAACCAAACGAGGCATGTGTCTCTGAAGTATCCCTTATGTTTTGCCGCTGCCTGCTGTGGTGCTGACAGCAAGACACATCACCCACGTCTGCCAAACCAAAAAAGATCATGCCACCAATATTTTTCTGTTTACTATCGCCTGCCTGTGAAGGGGAGCCTTGGTGCAGCGGTAAATCTGCTGCCTTGTGACCATGAGGTCACGGTTCAAGTCCTGGAAACAGCCTCTTGCAGAAATGCAGGGAAAGGCTGTGTACTAAAGACCCAAAGTGGTCGGACCCTTCCCCGGACCCTGTGCAAGCGGGAGCTGCTGCACCGGGCTTAAAAAAAAATACTATCGCCTGCTTGCCAACATCTCCACCAAGGGCACACTGATCCATTGAGACCATGCGGCAAACCTATGACCTCCTCCTTGTGCTACTAATTTAGCATGGTGGGGAGGCACCGCGTGGCTGAAGAAAAGCAATGGGCCACTTGTCCAGTAACTCCAGTTAATCCTGGAACTAAAAAAAAAGAATGGTGCATAATGCGTATGAAGAATGATTTATTTTGTCATGCCTGTGGAAACCACCTTACTTATTTATGCAATGTCAAGGGAATAGGAAAGATAATTGTTCTTGAGTTAATATGCTGGGTGAGCTGCATGCTCTCTGTGGAACTGATGCTCATTCGAGGAAATTAGATGTGCATACAGATGCACATGTGCTGTTCCTGTATTCTTGTTGCAGAGCAGGTTACTTGTGTATGTGTTCGCAACTTATGCAAAATAGACAAACTGAACATGAATTTATGTTGTTCTTTACTTGCAAAACATGGTTACATTTCGCATATAGCCTTCTGTTATACTCTTCCTGCAGATGTAGTTTCTGTGAACTTGTTCATCATCTACAAATATTAGATGATGAGACAATAGTTACTGTTGTTCTTAATTTTAGTTCTGGCAGAGCATGGCTACATACCACTCTTCCCATCATCGTACTGATTACATTGCTTAAGCTTTGTCGCTCAATTTCAGGACATATTACTTAGAGATCAAGCTAAAGCCAGTGGGGGATTGACAAAGATCCAAAAAGAAGTTATTCAGCAACATGTATCCCATAGACTCAGATTCTCTTTGCGTGTAGGTTTAATTTCTTTGTGATCTAGATTTTCTCCTATCTGGCTTACATATCTGAAGAGTAATTTTTTTTGTCAATTTGCAGGCATATACTTCCATCCTTTACCTTAAGAAGTATGAGAACTTCCAAATTATATTAAGAGGAAAACCTGTTGAACATACAAGTGTTGCTAATGATCTGAAGTTTAAGAAAGTTGTTACTTACAAGCCTCAAGTCACACATGATTCTCAAGTGGTAAGTAAATGTGTAAAGTTGTTGCTTACAAGCCTTAAGTCACACATGATTCAGTAAAATGTGTGTGATAGGGACAGGGATTCTGTACATCCCAGTACAGGTGCTCTCTTTATTTTGAGAAATTCAAAATTTGAGCTTCGAAGTTTCAAAGTTCCCCCTAAAAAGTAAAAACTCACATGCCGATGTTAGAATGATGTATGTATTTGCATAATAATACTTCGTTCTCATACTTCTAAGCACGATAAATGTCTTTTTCCATCTGCCACTTTTTTTCAGGATAGTCTGTATTTAATGTCTTGAATACTTTGTTAATTTCGTCTCGGATTCCATTATTTTGTCTGTTCGAATGGATTGTAGTTGCAGATATAGTCACTTCTGTTTACCATTGCATTTCGATTGAAACTGTAGGTCTCAGTGAAGGTAGATATTGGGTTCGCAAAAGAGGCGCCAGTGTTGGGCATTTTTGGGATGAATGTATACCATAAAAATCGACTAATAATGGTAACCACTCTATCCAGCTCTGGGTTATTTGTTCATTCATTCTTTTTCTTATTGTTGTTGTTTCTGTTATGTGCTATATATATTGCTTGGATCTCAGGCATTGTTCGTCTTGCATTAATAAGAACTTAGTATACCGGCTGTAGTGACAGTTGGAGGACAAGTATGACTCCTGGTCGACTGGTGTGTCAGTCTGATTAGATAGATGTACTAGCTATACTTTGTAGTGGGTCATTTTCGTATCAACCTAAGTTACTTGCTGCATGCTACTTTGCTACTAGATTGCTTTTATTTCGCATAATCCTCAGTATTCAAGTAGTGAATTTGTGGAGCAGTAAAGGCCTAAAGGGTTCTTTTGTAATCATTATGAATAATTCTTTTCATGTGTGCTAGTCGTCATTCCTAGAGAACATGTGTGTGGGTGTGATCCTGGTTGATATCTTGCTATAGAGGGCCAGGACTCCCAGAAATTTGTCTTCTGTGCTTTTTAGAAAAGGGTAGACATTTTAATTTATAACTGGTGCTAGTGCTAACCATTTTTAAGACTCGCAGAATGCAGTTTGGATAGATATACAGAATGCAGTCTAGATAGATACTAATGCTGAACTGTAAAATACACTCATCAGACTCCCCAAGCTTACCCTTGATCGTCCTCGGTCAAGAAAAACATCCGCGAGGAACTTAAAGTTCAACATTAAGAGTCCCATTGTTTTATCGTAGTTGAATCTGTTATGCAAGGAATATCAAGCGGCCCATACCATTAGCGAAAAACGTTACCAAAATTTTCAGGCATTTGTCTAGTTTCTGTGATAATTTAAACAACGGAAGTCAGTTTAATTTATAACTGATTTTCTAAGTGCTATGTCATTTTCAAGACTCAGTTTTTCCTTTTCTTGATAGAACCCAATAAGCATTGCGACTCATTGTATTGATAGATCTGAGAAAATGTTGTGTACAAGCCCAAGGGCCATAGCCCGAGGAAAACCTGGCAAATGGGCAAAAGCAGTTGCAATTTCTTTGCACCTGCCATGACTCAATGCTTTGCCTCTGATTTGATTGTCTCGAGGAGGTTATCGAAGGTTGGGGTAGTTCTCCGGAAGATAAATGCATCTCTTTGCTTCCAGATCCACCAAACAGTGAGCTGGACGAAGAAGCAAGTCCAAGACTACTGTAATTAGCGGAAAAAGTTAGCAATATTTTCTGGCATGTGCAGTTTCTATTATATTTTTTCTGTTTTTTGTTGTTGAACTTTTTGAAATGTCAAAATCCTTATCACCATTCAGCTAATGACCTTAATAAAATATTAAGATTCCGAGCTGGGGCTGACCATCTTAAATGTACAATTCTAGTGATTCAACTGTCACAATTTTCTCTAGAAAAATCAGCTGCATCACTATTTGGGTCAAAAACTCACTTTCGGTAAAAATCCTTTGCAGCCCTTTTGGAAGGTTCTTCAGGAAGGATCTAGTAGAGGGAGGAGTGTTGTAGGTGAGTTTCGTACGTTTACTACTTTCATTAGTGTTATTTTGTTTTTTTCTGGACTGACACTTGTGATTATATAGGTGTACTTGAGGCAAATTTTATTGAGCCTGCACATGACAAACAAGATTTCGAGAGGACTCCATTATTCATCCGGCTAGAGACAAAACTTAGGCAGATTATCTGTGATTATTGGTAAGTGTCTTTGGCCATTTGGTTGAGAATTCTCTTGGGATGCCCAATCTAAAAGGAGAATAGTGTATTACGCCTATAGTCAGCTATTAGTTACTCATCCTTATCAAAGATATAGCATAAAGCATTTTAAATACTTGAACTAGCTTCATATTAAAGAAGAAACTTGTTGCTGATTTCTTTTGCTGTATCTAATGCTTTTGTTTAAACAATTTACTGCTGGTAACAGTACCTTGGATCACTGTAATTGGTGTTACCACCTGTATTTTATCTTGTGTGGTAATACCACATACCTTGGGCATGCTGCATGCAGCCATTTGCCCTCATTCTGTTTCCTACAATGTAGATTCCTGTAAATAAATGGTGTATTTTCAGGAAAGAGAGGTGTCATTTGGTAGGTTACCAGCCAATGGATCCACAAGTAAGATCTCAGTACAAGGATGGTCGTAAAGATTTAGGTGGTCCTGGGCCTAAAGTTCAGCAGAAATCACCCACTGATCAGAGGATTGGAGGGCGGTCATCAAATTTGCTACCGGAAACATATGATGATGCAGCAGTCACTGGACTGACAGCCAATGGTGCAGGTACAGGACTAGTTCTATACATTGCTTCCTCTTTTGAACTTTCATCATTCTACAAAACTATGAATTCTTATAATACTGCCGTGTGCCGAGCTGCCAAGATGTAGTGCTTCTAGCCCTACTTTAATGCATGCAACAGAGAAATAATACTTACTTGAAATGTGTTTGGCTGTTTAGCTTCTGTTCAATTGAAGGTTGTCGTGCAACTAAATGATGGTGTACAGTACTGAATAAAAAAATCTTGTGATGCCCTGCTACCATATTAGGGCAAAGCTAGTGAGCTGCTTGTCAAAACAAATAAGGTCATGAGCATGAATTTTATATCTTTTTTATTATTATTCACATGGAAAATATATGAAAACTAGCATGTGAGCGACCGAATTCCCTAAAGCCCTGCAGAGCCTAGGTGGTATGCCAGAGCAGCTCCTGATTGGACCTTGACTTGGGCAGTTCGGGCATACCAAGTGTCCCTTGTTTGAGCGACACAATGTGGCACATGAAAACTCTATAGGTAGCATGTTTCATATGATTCTTGTTTGGGAAAAGGTAATTGCTGATATAAAACTGAATAACGTTGCTCATACGCCACTTGTTTTCAACTTACTTGCCATCATTGCATCACTATTATCTTCCTATTAAAGAACAGCTGCTAGGTCAATAAAATGATGAATTTTCCCTTTGTTCCATGTGACTGGTGCGGTGATACCATTTGTGTTGCTAGGCCATGCATGCCGATGTTTTCTTGGACATGCTTTCACTTCGTTTGGTATGTTTGTGAGGAATATAAAAATCAAGGGACTGCGAAGGCCTACCTGGAAGGGAGCATTGTGGTGGGGACCCGAGTGTGTGGGAGAGCCTCGTTATGGCCTCCATGGTGGTGGGGAGGAACCCGCCATGGTTGACCGCAGAGAGATTTGGTAATTTTAGAGGCTAGTTGTAAATATGGTAGTTTCAGGTAAAAAATGCTGGCAGCTCTAGTTGACTTATGGGAATTCTCTTAGGGGAAGATAATGTGAAGGAAGAAGTTAGTGGCATATAAGCAATTCCTTGATTTGCACGGGAATATCAACAAACCATGAGCAATTAAGGTTACCATATTTAAAAGGAAAAAAATAGGGTATGAATGATACGATCCAATCAGTTGACCATATTGAGGATGATGAACAATCTTAATCTTATTAGGACTTAGATAGATTCAGGAATATTACGCTAATAAGAAGTCTTGCTTGCTCTCGAAGTAGGACAAGTCGGTGACCATATAAGCCATGAGGTGTGGCATTAGGTAACCCAAACCCAGACAATAAGCTATAGCAATCCAAAGCAAGGCAGAAGCAAGAGAAGATTAGAGGCTTGGAATTCCTTCAGCACTAGATTCTTTTATAGGTCAGAAATCAGGTGTTTTTTAATCACTTGTACAATTTTGAGGTGTGTTTAAAGAATTTTGTCGTCGGCTTAGCTAAATATTTTCTCTCTAGTTCAAGCATTGGTATATTAGTGATCGTTTCATCAATGTTATTTTGGCTTGCGATATAATCTACTTCTTTTCTGAAACTGTGCATGCTGGAGACAGTGACTCATTTAATAATTTTCATACTATTGAGTATTGATTATCCAGAAAATTGTTTGCTTGTCCCACATGTTGTAAATTGGGAGTATCTTGTTGTCTGAAATAAGTTTGTTCGATTTGTTGTAGAACATTATTTTGTTGTTATTTGTACAAGTTATTTCTACATGAGAAGGTAAATCCCGTGCTGAAAATATAGACACGTAGTTAGAGCCAGGTTCTTCTGTGAAGTACTTTGTGGCATGCAGATGTTTTTCCACGGTTTGCCTTTTGACATAAGTTGACCAGAATTTTCCTTTTTTTGATTTTCTGTTTTCCTAGACGAGAATCCACATAATTTATGTATGGTCTTATTGTATAATTTATCCATGTTCTTACTATTTTATTTTACCTAGGTTCTGGTGTGCAATTTTTCGGCCATACACAAGAAAACAGTATGAATTCAGCAGGCTTGGAAGAGGTTTGCACCTCTTAAGCTTTCCGCTTTCAATTGAGTCATGTTATCCATGTGAATGTTGTTCTTTTGGTTTTCGTTTCTTGGACCCCCATTGTAGCTCTTGTCGACTATAACTGTGCCTTCTGCGTCCACTTTCTTTACTGATGGATATTTTCCCTATGTAATAAAAGCCCTTGTAAGCCAGAAATTCACTTTGGCACCCGGGTGCATATGCTCCTGTTATAGTTTTTAAAATTAAAAAAAATATGAAAACACTTCAAAAAAATCTGAAAAAATTTATGCACGAACATATGCAAGTTTTTAACATCCGTGCAAAATTTCGGAAGGAAATGACACTTTATGTGGTTTGTGCAAAAAAGACAAAAAATACATTTTTCGAAGCACAGATTTTGTCTTTTTTGCATAGAGCGCAGCAAATATTATTTCCTTCCGAAATTTTGCACGAATGTTGAAAAATTGTATATCTTTGTGCCCAATTTTTTTCAGATGTTTTTGAAATGTTTTCGTATTTTTTTAATTTTGAACACCTTGTAAGCACATTTCACAAGTTCCCGAATCATTGCTCCCTTAAACTTATTTTCTTTGCTGATTCAAAAGGCTTATAGAATGTGCACAGCCATTTTGGCACTAGGCAAGAGTGGTTACAGTTTGCAATTTAGCATGATGCAAATATAATGTTTAATTTCTATGTTATGCTACAATTAATTACTGTTTTGACATGCACACATTGATACTTTTATAGAAAATGGAAGATATCTTGCCTCTGGCCTCTGCATCATAGATTCACATAGCCACACACATGCACACATCTGATCATAACTCCTTTTATTGTCATTTTTTGCGGCATTCAGGATCTAGTAGAAATTGGCTCTCATGGTGCACATGATCCCAATTTCATTGAGAAGCTGAGTGAAGATAACATTTCTCTGTTTACAAGGTAATTTCTTGACGAGTGCTAATGAGTTTTTACGCATGGGAGAATTTCAGCTTGATTTGTCATCATATATAGTGAACGGAGTTCTCCAACTATAACTATAGAGCTATTTTCTGCATTGATTTCGTACTACATGTCATGTTAAACTTCATCATGGTGCTGTTTGTATGTTAGATCTTTTTTCTCTCAATGTTGCATAGGTAATTAATTGCACCATCAATTTCATTAGTGTTATTAGACGAATCATTGAACGGTGTGTGACTTAAGTTTGTGACTCTCGAAACATGTGTCACTATGAACAACCATTTTCTTTTAAATTCACCTCATTAGGCCATATAATTCGTCTGTCCTTTGGACTGCAGTATGTTAAGCTATGCAATTATTATTTAAAGTGGAGTGACTGATCGAGTGAAACAAATATGGTACATGTGCCATAGTTTTATGTGGCACCATCCTTCGAAATTGTTAATTATACACTTTAATGAGGAAACAAAAAATATGGTGCATGTGCCAACTTAATCAACCTTTTGTTGCTGGACTTTAACCGTTTACTTTTCATGAGGAACGTTGGTGCTTAGTGGAAATCTGGTGGCATTCTTTTTGAGTGGTATAAGCTACTATACCACTTAAATGAATAGATGTGCACACTTCGGCAGTTTCCTTATTATCACAAAACAGCTTAACATGTAGTTATGTTTATAGGGCTAGGTGATTGTGTGTTTTGTGTAAAAACACTCTTACCATTGATGCATACTCAACTTGATATCATATTTGTCAGGCGCGAGGAACTTCGACAACGAGATACACAGTTGAAGCAGACAGTATGTCATACCGTTCAAAGTGATCAGTTAATGGCTGGTGTATTGTGTTTCTTGATCAAATCTGAATGGTTTTTTTGTAGATTGGGGAGTTGGAGCATGAACTACAGGAAACAAAAAGGAAATGCTCTCAGCTTTCTACCGAGTTGCAGGCACGGAAGAGCCAGCAGCAGCTTCCTTACATGTGAAGGTTAGTTTGGCTACCTCTGACATCGTGTTTTTTTGTAAGGGATGTGCTTGCAATCCGACTATACCTGAATATAGTTCATTAATCTCACATACTTGCATTAAAACGCCTTACAATAAAATATTGTCCCCCGTTCCAAAATGGATGTCTTTTGTCTTTGCAAGTCTCCAGTATGCAACTTTGACCATTACTTACTTGGCAAGTATGTAATTTAACTAAGTTTAAACAAAACTGCAACTATTTTTCCTGAAAAATCTAATCTCATCCTTTGCAATTGCACCTAACCAACCTAGCTTGTTTTGAAATTATTAGTTGCCAAAGATAGACAAGTCTGACTGCACGTTCTAAAGCATCAACTATTTTCTATCAGAGGTAATACTTTCATAGCTGCCTTGATCCATCTACGTTGAGATTTAAGAGTCCAGCTCTGCATTGTAGTTGCCAACCCTCACTACGTGTCTGCACCGCTTCTCCTTACATATAGGATGGACTAGAAACCAACTTACCAATTTATCCGAGTATGATACATTCCTCAAACCAAACATGCCCCTGTATTCCGATGACCGAAGGTGTTTCGGCTGACACCCAAGCCAACCATGAAAATGTGGAAGATGCTGCATTTGAAGTAGGCAAAGGGGTGCATGCCAAAAATGTGCGGACTATCAAACAAATGCCAATTTTTTATACACGACCAAAAAAATTATAAGGCAGCTTTGGACACAAACCAAACATACCTGAACAATACGATGCCTTGCCATCTTGTCATTTGTCATTGTTCTCTCGTATGAATTGACCTTGACTCAGGGATGGTGCAAATCAACCTGGTGATGTTGCATGCGTCTTTTGAGGTTCTATAAGAGCAATGCCTTAATCAAGATGCCCATTGTCTTTACGGAATGATGCGATGAACACATTAAAACATGCATCAGGAGACCTTTTTAACTGATAATTTTCAAGCCAACTTTTATCCAAGTAGCCATAATATCTAGCTGTCCCTTTGGTTTTTTTTCTTATGTGTTGCGATGCCTTTTTGTAACTCCAAAGTCCAAATAAGCTGAACTGCTGGGAAATACTTCTGCCGATAATGCTAGGTATTGTGATGGTTACATTACATATGCTTGAGGTTGGCCAAGTCAAATAGTTGATTGAATTGTTTGCAAGCACCTTGATTTATCTTTGCAATGCATTGAAGGCAGATTATATTTCTTTGTGCAGTGTTGGGTCAAAGAGTCTGGTTAAGACAAATTTATTTTTCCCAGGTATCTCATCAATGGCACGGAGCGGCAACCAAAGCTAACAAAGAATTCAAGGTGTGAAGTGCTGACGTTGTTATTAATCTTGCTAGTACTAAGTAGGGATCAGTCAGTTGAATTACTTGGAGGAACATTAGGAGGTAAAATTCCAAGTGTGCGTACCGACATGGTCGTGTGATGTATATATATGACCCGATACAGGTCACCTTCGCTATGGAAATCTTGCGAGTCTTCTCACATTGCTTCACAAACCGTTTGTCGGATTAAGCATAATTCATACGGTTTCCGCAACAAACACATGCTTACATGTAAGTGCGGTTGACATCATGAAAAATAGATTATCTCCGAAGCATCTGAACCCATGTAAATGTAAGTGCAGTAATTGGAGGCCTCTTGGTTATACCACATGTTTAGAGAAGTAAATAGATGACAGATACTTCACCATGCATCAAGATGATGATGCATAATGCATCCGGTTTCTGCAACAAACATATGGTTACATCTACATGTTGTCATGGTCACAATACTCTATGTTCTTGAAATTTTAAGACAAATTAGCAAACCTTTTAAACGTTCTTGAAATTTTAAGAAATAGTACTTACTCATTATCATAACTAGAACGACACCCTACGCGTTGCAGCGGGCATCTCTTAAGAAATTTATTATATTGCATGAATTCTGAAGTTGACTAAAAAAATATGGAAGATCTAGGTAATCATGGCAGTTCAGAGGCTAAAAAATTTAGACATCAAATATATGTGTGGTTTATAATTTAAAGATCATTATGATTTAATTAGAGGTGTATCTGATTGATATAGAAAAAACTATATCAACGGGTTGAAGAAAGGAATGATGTGGATGGCTTGTGTGAAGATGGTATGCACATTGCCGCGTAATATTTCTATAAACTTTTTGAGAGAATACATACAGAAGAGCACATAATTTTGAATAACATCTATATGATTTTCATCATTGAAAATAATTGGCAAAAAATTCACAGGTGAATCTAATTTCGGTGTTCTACTTGCACATGATTTACTTGTGTATATACATAGCGACATGGTGTAATCTTATTATTTGAACATAAAATAAATGATGTGGACAATTAGATGGGCTAAAAAAAGATGATGTAGATGTTTGCATGTAGAGATAGAAAATAATTAATAAATGTTAGTGGATGACATGGACAATTGATTGGCTAAAAGAGCAGTGATGTGGATAGCTTGAATGTGGAGATAGAAAAATATTAATTGCACTTAGTGGGGTTTTGCTTTATAAGAAGTATAGATATATAGATAGATATGAGATGTTATTACAATCAAGGACTGTGCTAATAAGGGTACGTGTCCCAGATTAGTTTTTGGTTGGCATAGATCGCTGTTGTGACAAAAGAACATGTAAAAAAATATATGATTACTGTGTGCAATTTGGATGGTAACTGTTAACTAGTAATATAGTAACTACATTACCATAACCTGCCAACTGAAGACAAAAAATAAATTTCGTCACATTAAAATGGGACCTTGTTTTAAAGTATTCGTCGAGAAGAATCCAACGGTGAAAACGGATCTTCAATTTGATTATCTGTTCAAGAGATAATTTATTTTGAATTTTTGGAGCGTGGGAAAATTCCTTACATGACGTTGTTCCACTGCCCTTAGGAGATTCCTAATATCCTCCCGCCGGACAAAGGAGTTCCGTAGGCACAGACACTTAGATAGATTAACTGTACAATAAAATAGGAATATATTGGTTGTAATAGTATCTTTTATTATGAGACGAAGGAGTACTCAAGTAGGCAAACTCCCAATTCAAGTTGCGCTACATTAGCATTAATAAAATCCAATAGAAAAGAAAGATAATGCTTAGTTTTTTTTGTTGTCTGATTACATAGGAGACAATGTACTCTCGAAAAAAATTACATAGGAGATAATTAATATCCAGAACCTAGAATGACCCATAATGTAGAAGAGAAAAATTCAGCTACATTACGGTGACTATGGTTGATCAAGTTGGTCACTCAGCAACTTTCTATACCGTATTGTGCTGGCGTGGCATACAGTAGACGCCCCCTGAGCGACATGCGGGTGAAAAGTCATGGGAGCTCCATTCGCCCCCGTATCTCTCAGTGGCATCTATCGTATGCCACGTCGGCACAATACGGTACAGAAACTTGCGGGGTGACCTTAGTGACCTACTTAATAAACCATGCTCACCGTATTTCGGGTATGTTGAAGTCGGGTGACTAGAGTGAGACACCGCGTTAAGTTTAGATGTTGTAGCTGAATTTTTCTCAATGTAGAATAATCTGGAACAAAATACTAGTTTAGAACATATTACTATATATCAAAGGGAGCGTTTCAACGATCGTTGAAGCTGTCCACGTCGCTGTTCACTGTAGCAGCTACAGCACCACACTTCTACCGGCGACATGCACTGTAGCAGCTAGAGTGTTTTTTTTTGCCCTATTCGCAGCGGACACTCGCGCTGTCCACCTAGACGTGTACTATAGCAGCTATGCTACCCACACTTCGACGTACACTGTAGCAGCTACAGTGTATTTCCTTCAAAAAAAATCCCCTTTTCGCGGTAATATGTACTTGAAATATATGCGCGCCGACGAGTACGTTCCATTCCCGTGATCAGTTTCGATTTGGTCGACTCTAACTCCTTAATTTTGGATACAAACTCACAAAAACATTTGACGAATTTTGTCAAATTCCGCACACACAGTCATCCGTTTAAATTTTCCTTGCACGAGTAGATGAATATCATCCTTCCAAACAAATTTCATGTTTTAACTTTTTTGTTTTGACGGACATAAATATAATTCTGTCCAATCTTCAAATCTGTTATAATTTATGCTGTGCAGAAAAACAAATTCTAACAGATATAGATTTTTTGAATCCGGATATTTGGATCCAGAAATTTGTCTTTTAGATCTAGCCCAGAGTAGCATTTTTATTACCTGCCTTTCATGTACAAATTTTCCGTGAACCAAATTATATACCTACAACCTCAGTTAATAACTCATTTTAGAAAACTACGACACATACCAATACAACGGCTGCGGCGGTGCACCAATACAACAGGTGCGGCGGTGCTCGACATCGTGGACATTGCTTATATCAGCACCTGACGCCATCAGGGGCCCACTTGCCAGCCTTCTATTATTTTGCAAAAATGATTTCCATAATTATTAAAACACTGACAGTGTGTAAAGGTTGTCAGAATTTTAAACTTTCCTAACAATTTCACAAATTTGTCCAATTTTGTAAATTCAATAACTTCTGATCCGTGATTCAAAAAAATGTGTTCAACATACCAAACAATTTAGAAAAAATGGATTCTATCTATTTATGTCCAATTCATGCACTATCTTTCGGTTAGAAGAAATCGAAAACTGTATCTATAATACCAATTATGTTATCATACACCGTGAAAGTTAGCTATCGGTATTCTAATTCCGTACATATATATATATCTTACTACCTACATATTAAATTTATGTATACACTTTACATACCGTCATAAAATACACTTCAAATTACGCAGCAAGATTAACACCACAGGCGCGGCGTGCCGCCGCGGTAATTTTCCTAGTAGATTATCGTGGAATGGAGAAAGTATACGATGGCCAAACCAGGTTAAGATGAAATAAGTTCTGATGGGAAATTTTTATATGAATTTGTCGGCCAATCGTTGCAACTCATGATCCCGCTATGATTTTACCTTTTCACGTGTTAATTCAGCTCATGAAACAGGTCACTGCCCTATACTTTCGATTCTAAGTTCAGTAATTTCCTAGGGCTTTGTAGTTTGTAACCCATGGTGTACTCTGCACTCGAGATGAATAAAATTTAGCGTCTCCCACGCCTTGAGTTGTTCAACTTTTTTTGGTCAGCGTTGGAGTAGTGAACAGAGAGCACGTCAGGAGAGTTCGAACACAGGAAAAGGTTATCGAAATTAGGTCGTGTAGAGCCTAGACGGTCGTCCACGAAGTGCACATTTGCCCAAATTCTAGTTTCTGAGCGAAAATTCTTCGTTCGTCAGATTTGCTCATCTGATTTTATAGGCCTTCAACTTCCTTCGGCTGCCTCCATGTCGGCCCAAGCCCAGCACAAAAGTAAAAATCGTCTCTTTTTGTTAACACCTGCAAAACCCTAGCCACCTCTTCTCTCTGTCTCTCTCTCTCCACTCCCCGCGCGCGCCACAGACACCGCCGCCTCACCACCGCGAAGACCTCCTTCTCCGTAGGCAGGAGCAGCCGGAACCCACCATGGCGGGCGGCAAGATCCAGAAGAAGCGGCACGGAGGAGGCGGAGGCGGCGGCGGCGCCCGGCTGCAGGGCGGGATCCCGTTCGAGAAGTCCAAGGGGCAGCATATCCTGCGCAACCCGGCGCTGGTGGACTCCATCATCCAGAAGGCCGGCCTCAAGCCCACCGACACCGTCCTCGAGATCGGGCCCGGCACGGGGAATCTCACCACCAAGCTGCTGGCTGCCGGCGTCAAGGCCGTTATCGCCGTCGAGCTCGACCCACGGATGGTTCTCGAGCTCAACCGCCGCTTCCAGGGAAACCCACTCGCCTCGCGCCTCAAGGTACGACCGCTCTCCTTCTTGGCTCCTATATTATCTTGTGTACTGGTGGAAAGATTTGATTTTAATTCAGTACTAGGTTCTGCTTGCTGTCCTGGTTTTGTACTGTGCCTGTCCTGCAAGCAATGCCGTCTATAGAGGCCGAATTTGCTTACAGTACTGTACCTGTCCTGTTCGGGGAAATTGTGTGGGACAACATGTATATTGGATTTTGGCGGCAAATGGGGAACTTTTGCTGGTATAATTTCTGTGTTCATGGATCAGAATTGGTATGTGCCTGTAGTACCTGAGTTAGTAAGCGCTTCATGGTGATTGTTCCTATGAATCCAGAGCAATAGTTGTATGTGTGAAGGTGAGTTATGAAGTGTTGCTTGTACACTAACTGACCACTATGTTACTGATGACTGGTACAGTTATTAAGCGCTGTTGCATATTGTGGTCTGTGATTGTAGAGAAACACTGATCACATGGTATAGTGTACTGTTGGTGTGTCACTAATATCCAGTCCACACTTTTTTCTGTTTATGTAGTTGCAATGTTAACTGAACATTTGTTAATAACAATGAGCATCTTTGTGAATCATAATGCAGGTTATCCAAGGAGATGTTCTTAAATGTGATCTTCCGTACTTCGATATCTGTGTGGCAAACATCCCATACCAGATTTCATCCCCTCTAACATTCAAGCTTCTGTCGCACCGTCCAATCTTTAGGTGTGCTGTCATCATGTTTCAGCGTGAGTTTGCCATGAGACTTGTTGCACAGCCTGGAGACACTCTCTACTGCCGTCTATCAGTGAACGTGCAGCTTTTATCACGTGTCTCACATCTCCTGAAGGTTGGGCGGAACAACTTCAGGCCTCCACCTAAGGTAGATTCTTCAGTTGTGCGTATCGAGCCCAGGAAGCCCCTCCCCCCTGTCAGCTTCAAAGAATGGGATGGACTCGTGAGGATTTGTTTCAATCGTAAAAACAAAACCCTGGGCTCCCTTTTCAAGCAGAAGCGTGTTCTTGAGTTGCTAGAGAAGAATTACAAGACGATGCAGTCTCTCCAGCTCGCTCAAGATTCTGAAATGGGTGAGGAGAAGATGTCACCGGATGATGTCGCTTTACTAGCTAATATGGTCGAGGACCTGAGCATGGAGACCAGTGACGAGAAAGAAGACGATGAGATGGAAATGGACGACGGCGATGTGGCAGATGAGCGTGCCAGCTTCAAAGAAAAGATTATGGGTATATTGCAGCAGGGTGATTTTGCAGAGAAGAGATCCTCCAAGCTGAGCCAGATCGATTTCCTGTACCTGCTGTCTCTCTTCAACAAAGCGGGTATACATTTTTCGTGAGGGTAGTCATCCATCTTGAGATGAATCTCGACAACTGTGTTTTATTTTTGGTTCATGTTATGTAAGTCCTCTATGTGCTATAAGTTGAAATATTTTTGACATCATCGATTTTGCCCCAGCTTTATTAACTCGAGTAGATTTGAATAGTTCTAAGGAAAGAAGTTGGAACATCATCAATTTCTGCATCATACATGTGTATGGTTTTATCTCTTGCAGTTGTCATAGATGTATTGTTTGGTTCGGTAGTTGCATCAAAATAGTTACCTGTATTTTGGTGTTGGCTTTAGGATCGAACTGAGCTATCACTACGTTTCTTTGTCTACGTGTCAAGGTTTGGTATGACACGCGGCAAAAGATGGAGGTCAACAGTCAACAGTGTTGAAGCCGAGCCAAAAATAGACGACTGCTTTCCCAGGCTAAGTGTTGAGGTGTCGATCCCTTGTGGGCCGCAAACCAGTCCACATCTTGCATCTCACACCTCATATATGACGCTCTATGTGTGACCGTGTTCATCTCTCTGTCTTTCCTCATCAGCAAGTACAGAGACCAGTCATGCCTGAAGAACAAGAAGAGGAATCTGGAATTGCTGCGTCAGCTCCTTCTCAGGGTCCATACCGTCGTCGAGGAGGCCGAGGGGCGATACATCACGAACTCAAGGATGCTGGTGCAGCTCAAGATGCTCACGGAGGCTCTGTACCGAGGTTATGATGTCTTGGACACCTATGTGCCCCTAGAACAGATCACAGCACAATTGGAGGTGAGTGGCTCATACACCATGGCTTTCCCTACTGTCAGACATACCGCTGGTAGCAAGGAAGTGCAGACTGCACTGGAAACTTTGGAGGCCGCCACTAGAAACATGACTGAGTTTATCGCCATCCTAACAGGTTGCGAACGCATGTTTCGCAGCCCGTATAGCTGCTATCTCTACATCGACAACTTCATGTTTGGACGCCAAGTCGAAAGGCAACATGTCATCAACATCTTATTGCAGGATGATGACCCGCTCAGGGTTCCCACCGTGCTGCCGGTCATTGGTGGTTGCAGAGTAGGCAAGAAAAACTTTAGTCTGGAGTGTTTGCTCCGACGAGAGGATCCGCACCCGCTTCCCTTCCATTATCCATGTCAATGGATGTGAGATTCAAAGAATTAATCGTGACAGGTTCAGTGATGTCAGGACTTTGGTTATCGTTGAAATTCAATCAGATGTGGATGATAAGGAATGGTACAAGTTTCATTCGGTACTCCAAGCTCTCATGGGTCCGGGAAGCAAGGTTGTGATCATAAGCCGGCTCGAGAAGGTAGCGCGGTTGGGAACCGTAAACCTGGTTCGGATCAATAGCTTCTCGGAAGAAGAATACGGCTACCTTTTCAAGGTCCTCTTGTTTGGAAGCTCCGACCTGGTGGACCATCCGCGGCTAGCGTTGATAGGGAAGGAGCTGGCAACGATGATGAAGGGGTCACTTGTCCATCTTAACGTGTACTCCAGCATGCTGAGGAGCAACCTGAATGTTCAGTTCTGGATCCGTGTCCTGAAACTGTACAGAACAGTGATGGAGGCTAATCTATCCATCTTTGGTGAACACCCGAGAGCTCTTCTTGACAAAGGTAGCACCGTAGATATCACCAGGTTTTCGCCCTCATCTACCTCGCTTCGATTTGTGCTATTGATTGGTGGGACTGGAAAGGACTATTCCAGATCAGTTGAACTCCCCAGGATGACATTTGGAGATATAATAGCAGGCTCTGTTGTTCTGCCAATGAAGTTTGAGCTGGTGTGGGAATCAAGGTTACCCCCTTACACCGTTATCTCTGCCACTTGTGCTGCAGAGAAGCCTGATCGCTCGGCCTCACCACGGAAGAAACGCCCTAGATTATGTGTGTCTGTGTAGGCTATTAATGTGTCAGCCCATCTGCCACCGTGGTATGAATTGCAACTTATCAAACTTCTTTTGCGGGTGAATGTATCACTTTCAGTTAACATAGTATACTCTGTAGTTCATCCTCCCACGGATGGAACGGTCTACTCTTACACACCTTTTGTTTGGAGGGGATTATCGTCCCTCATCCGTTACGAAGTAAGATCTCTTCGGTTTCGGTTTGGTTTTGGTGTCACGGCGACATCGCTCAGACCATCATGGTTGTCGTGTATCGGAACACGGACACCAGGGATGCGGGCACCCCCAATTTGTTTGGTAGGGTGGCACGAGGCGCTCCAAACTCGGTTACCGGCAAAGACTGTTTACTCAGGTTTAGGCCGCATTGCCGCGTAATACCCTACGTCATGCTTGTCTAGATGTATTGATGTGGTGTCGGATTACAAGGGTGGAGAACTCGCTCCTTCTCTCTTCTCGGGACTAGGTTGAGGTGAGCACTCAGCTTCCCGGGGTGCTCCCTTCCGCTAGCTCCCAAGTCGGGCGTGCTATCCGAGTGGAGTGCTTGCTAGCAGCTTCTTGATCATCCAACCCCTTCCTACTGACCACGGTCCCTCCTTTTATATCGTAACACTAGTAGGAATGGGCCTATAGCCACCACACTACTGCTGGCGGACGGCCCGAGGCGTCCGCCAGCGCTATTACCGCTGGCGGGCGGTGTAGCGAGCACGCCACTGGTGCTAGACGTACCGCTGGCGGACGCCCCAAGGTGCACGCCAGCGGTAGTATCAGGCATATGCGAGGAGGCGGGGCTAACTACCGCTGACGGACGGCATCAGGGACCGCCAGCGGTACTAAACTTACCCCTGGCGGACGGCATCAGGGCCCGCCAGCGGTAGTTGGCTCGGCTGGATTCGAAAACGACCAAAATACCGCTGGCGGGCACGACGAACCGTCCGCCAGGGGTACCTGACGTACCTCTGGCGGACATGGTAGCTCGTCCGCCAGTGGTAAGTTGGCAAAAAGTCATTTTTGACACTTAGAAAAAGAAAAGGAATATTTATAAAAATAATTTGAAAACTTTCTTCGGAATCATCACTTCCTATACAAAGATACACCTATTTCTTGAATATGAGAACTTTATCATAAACTATGTTGTGGGAATTGCCACAACTTGGTTTGGCTTTAATTAAACTTATATATATGTTTATACATGATAGACCTTTTTGTGAAGAATTTTTTTGAACAATTTGTCCAAAATCAAGTTTATCATTTTTCATAACAACTAGTACACATAAAAGGACTCCATGCTAGAGGATATATTTTTTTGAGGGTTTTTTCACTTTATTTGATTTTTTTTCGAAAAATGGTCAAAATGGCCACCATGACTATTCATCGAAAGAGGTCACTTTTTTTAACACTATCGATATTTATGTGATATAACCACTAGTTGTGTACCTTAAAATGATTTAAAAAAAAATTTCAGACCAAACTATCAAGCACTTGTTGTTCAAATTTGTATTAATATCGGAAAATCAACATAAACTCATTTAACTAGGCGAAATTAGATAGAAATCAAGAAAATTACTAATACTTGGGGATTATCCATCAAATGTGGACTACTCCTTGTGATATTTAGATGCGTGCCATTTTGCACCATATTTTCTGTACTTGGTTCACAAGAAACGTCGATTTCTGCACTTAGAAAAAAGGAAAATGGTATTTATAAAAATAATTTGTAAAATCCCTTCGGAACCATTGCTTCCCATACCAAAACACACCTATTTGTCGAATATGACAACTTTATCACAAACTATGTAGTCGAAATTGGCATAACTTGGTCATTTGGTTTGAAACTTATAGATGTTTATACATGATAGAACTTTTTGTTAAGAATTGTTTTGAACAATTTGTCCAAAATAAAGTTTATCATTTTTAATAGCAACTAGTACACATAAAAGGACACCATGCCAAAGGATATCTTTTTTTGAGGGTTTTTCACTTTATTTGATTTTTTTCGAAAAACGGTCAAAATGGCCAATACGACTATTCATCGAAAGAGGTCAAATTCTATAAAACTATTGATATTTCTGCGATATAACAAGTTGTGTACCTTAAAATGATTTAAAAAAAATTAGGACCAAACTATCAAACACTTGTAGTTCAAATTTGGATTGATTTCGAAAAATCAACATAAACTCATTTAACTAGGCGAAATTAGATAGAAATCCGGAAAATTACTAATAATTGGGGATTGTCCATCATATATGAACTACTCTTTGTGATATTTAAATGCGTGCCATTTTGCACCATATTTTCTGTACTTGGTACACAGGAAACGTCGATTTTTGTACTTAGAAAAAGAAAAATGGTATTTATAAAAATAATTTATAAAATCCCTTCGAAACCATTGCTTCCCATACCAAAACACACTTATTTGTCGAATATGGCAGCTTTATCACAAACTATGTCGTCGAAATTGGCATAACTTGGTCATTTGGCTTGAAACTTAATTATAGATGTTTATATATGATAGATCTTTTTGTGAAGAATTTTTTTGAACAATTTGTCCAAAATCAAGTTTATCATTTTTAATAGCAACTAGTACACATAAAAAGGACTCCATGCCAAATGTTATCTTTTTTGAGGGTTTTTTTCACTTTATTTGATTTTTTTTCGAAAAACGACCAAAATTGCCACCACGACTATTCATCGAAAACGGTCAAATTTTCTAAAATTATCGATATTTCTCGGATATAACCACTAGTTGTGTACCCTTAAAATGATTTTTTTTAAAATTTCAGACAAAAACGGCCAAAGAATACACAAACATAAAAAAAGAGCCAAAAAATACAAAAACAGAAGAAAAAAAACTCCCACCCCACCGCGCCTTATCCTCTCCCCTTATCCACTCCCACCCCACCGCCGCCGCACACGCCTTATCCAATCCCACCCTACCGCACGCGGCCGCCCACGCACGAGCGCCCCGCCGTGCGCGCTCCCTCTCCCGCCGCCGCGACCGCCCACGACACTGCCGCCACCACCGTCCTCCTTCCCTCGAGCGCACGCGCCGCCGCCGCCCCTTTTCCCCTCGCCCGAGGTGCTGCCGCCGTCGACGCCGCCCCCACGCCGCCCCCGACGCAGCCGCCACGCCGTCTGCCCCGACGCCGCCCCCGATGTCCACACCGCCTGAGGTGCTGCCGCCGTCGCCTCCCCTCCCCCACGCCCGAGGTGCTGCCGCCGTCGACGTCGCTCGAGGTGCTGCCCAATTTCTTCTTTTCCCAATTTCTTTCTTAATTTATCAATTTCTTGTCCAAGTTGCATCTATAAATTTAGATGTGTTAGAAATTTCATATAGAATTGTGTAGCAATTTTAGTGTGTAAGAAATTTATATTAGGTTAGTGTGTTAGAAATTGTAGGATAGAATTGTGTAGCAATTTTAGTGTGTAAGAAATTTATATTATTGTAGGATAGAATTGTGTAGCAATTTTAGAATTGTGTAGCAATTGTAGGATAGAATTGTATTTTACAATTTGTCGATGAATTTATGGTGGTGGTTGTGATGAATTTGTCGGAACGTTATCGACAGAAGTCGATGAATTTGTGATATGAAATGTTGCAGGTACCCGAGAGGCCCTTGAGATTGCCGGAATGTTGATTAATTTCCATTCCGGCAAATTCGGGTACTCCATATGTCTTATTTTTAGCAAAGGTCATGCCGAAATTTTCCGTGAATTTTGGTATGACTTTGGCTAAAAATATGGCATATTTTCTATGAATTTGAAATATGACTTTATGTTTACCGTCTTTTGATATGCCGATGATTAAACTGTTGTGACACCGTGTGATTTAGGGGTGGCGTCAGTGAGACTTGTGATATGCACGAATACACATTTTCTGCATCCCACTGGATCTCACTAACGCCATCCCTAAATTTGTGTGTCATGTCTAAGTATGAGGCATGCTTTTCAGCATATTTTTTTTGAATCTTGTTTATAGTTTTGTATTTTGTAGAATGCTGATGATTAAATGTTGTGACATAAATCAAGTGGTGCGGGTTTTAGGTGATTAAAACATATAAGCATCGAATTCCAAAAATATAAGTGAAAAGAGCTTGCGAAGTTCTATGGCAAAATTCAGTGTGCAAGCCTCTGTCTAAACCGGAGTTTTAGGCTGGATATTTCATATTGGAGGCCGGAGATTTGAAATATCCGGTTTCCATCCAAGAATTTGCCTAAGGATCTTTTTCCAGAGAAGTG
Organism: Poa pratensis; assembly: GCA_947311845.1. Classification (NCBI taxonomy): domain Eukaryota; kingdom Viridiplantae; phylum Streptophyta; class Magnoliopsida; order Poales; family Poaceae; genus Poa; species Poa pratensis. Next base: position 19,021,709 of record CAMZMU010000068.1, read on the forward strand.
TGCAAGTCTCTGTCTAAACCGGAGATTTGCACCGGATATTTCATCTGGGGGCCGGAGAATTGAAATATCCGGTCTCCCTTGAAGATTTCGTTTAAGGACCAATTTTCAGGAAAATGTGCAAGGCTCTGTCTAAACCGGAATATTGGGGCCGGATATTTTGCCTAGGGGCCAGATATTCCGGTGGGGCCAGATATTCCGCCCCCTCTTAAGTCGGATATTCCGGCCCTCTGATTTCTGCCTGCGTCTTCAACGGCTAGTTTTGGTGGGTGGGTATATATACCCCACTTCGTCTTCAACCTCAGTTATCTCGCCCAAGATATCTTTGACCTCCATTGTTGCAAGCTCAAAACTACAAGATCTTCCAATCCCTCCACCCAAACTCGTTGATCTTTGGAGGATTGAAGGAGAAGGCCCGGATCTACATCTTCACCAAGCAGATTTGCATTTCCTCCTCATTCACTTGAGGAACCATTTGCTAGGGTTTCCATTGGGAAAACCTAGCCCCTTGTTGTACTCACTTGCTTGCTACTTTTGTGTAGCAGATTCGTGGTGCTTGGGAGCTCCCAATCCTTTTGTGGATTGTGCCTCAAGTGCCTTATAAGGGCTCCGGAGAATAGGGTGAGGACATTTGTGGCGTTTGAGTTTGAAACTCACACCCCTCCAACAAGACGTACTCCCCTAAAAAGGAGGAACTCGGGAATACATTCTTGTCTCCGCGTGCCTCCCGTTCGGTTACTCCTTACTCTCGAGTTATTACTTGTTTCTTACCGTGCTTAGTGTTAACTTGTCATATAGGTAAATTCACCGTAGTTTCATATCTAGAGAATTTACCTTTGTGTCAATCCTTAATCGAAAAAGAATTAAAATTTGGCGTAGCACCTATTCACCCCCCCTCTAGGTGGCCATACGATCCTTTCAATTGGTATCAGAGTCTCGCTCTTTATTCGGGCTTAACAGCCTAAGAGAAGTATGACCTTCGATGCAGATGGGAACCCTATTGTCCCTCCTACCACTTCAGTTTCCCTAGAGGACTTCACTAGCATGAAGACCTCTATGGAAACCGAAATGGGCAAGTTGCGTGAAATGATAGCGCAACTCATGGAGTCAAAGGTACCCACAGCACCTCCTAGTCCGAAGAAGCCTCATGAGGATTTAACGGATGATAAAGAGGATAAAGGGGTTAACAACACTAAAATTGATAACCCTATTAAACCAACCAATGGGGCGGGAGGGTCACATGCAGTCCCCTTCGTGTACTCTCCCGACCCACCTATCACTCATCCTCCAATTCACCTAAGAGGAAATCCACCTAAGCTAAATGCATCTTTGTTTACTAAATGGCAATATTTTATGAGATTGTATGTAAATAGTGCATCTATCGAGCTGTGGAGGATTGTTGTAGAAGGTTACTAAATGCCACCGCTCTTGACTTGATCCGAGATGTAGTGGGAGATGATGACATGCCTCTCATTGAATATTGCACCATCGTCAAAGAAGAAACCGATTTGAGGAAATGAGCAACAAAGCCGAAGGATTCTTCATGCAAGATGGGGAAGACCATGAGTAAATGTATCAAAGACTCAAGGCTCTTGCTAATGCCTATAGAGATCTTGGTGCTTCGCATGTGAATGATGATTGGATCAAGAGGAAGTATGTGAATGCCCTATTACCCTTTGAACCGACCGACTTGAAGAATCTCCAAGGAAAACACAACTATGCTCAATTGACATCCAATGAAGTCATGCAAGAGATGCGATCTTACAAGGTTCAAGCCAAAATTGCTCAAGACTCTCGTGCCCGGGCTATTGGAATGCACCAAGGATCCTCTCTTGCTTTGAAGGCTAAAGTGGTGGAACAAGATGAAGACCAAGATTATGAAGAGGGAGCCTTCTTAGATCCCGAAGAACTCAAGAATGCCCATAGAGACTATGTGGCTCTAGCGCAAGGATCTTTTGGAAGAACCCATCAAAAGCTAAAGCTCAAATGGTGCAAAAGTTCAAATCAAGTGGTTACAAGGAGGGCAAAAATGAAGACTTGCTTCAATTGCCAAAATAGATATCACTACGTTGCCGAGTGCCCATATGAGAATAGAGAAGAACATGGTGGAAAGCTTATTCCTAAGGATCAATCAAAGATAGTTCAAAAGAAGCCCTTGATCAAGAAGAGGCCATTCAACAAGAAGCCATCAAGAATTGTGTTGTTGACACAAGAAGAGTATCCTTCCGATGAGTCCAAAGAAGAAGAAGAAACCACTCGTGAGGTGGTTGCCTTGGCCATCACCTCAACTTCATCACCTTCTCTCTTAGAATCCCCCAATGATAACATCTCCAACAACACCGCTCGTTGTCTCATGGCTAAAGCCACCGAGGTATCATCTTCCACACCTAAGAGCATGCATAAAATGGATGATATCACTAGTCTTGAAATTAAGAAAGAATTTCTTGCTTTCGATACTTTTGTGGCTAACTTGCAAGGTGAAGCAAAGAAGCACTTTGAGGCTCTCATGTGTCAACTTGGTAAGACAGAAGACCTCCGTGAGGCCAAGGGTGAAATTGAGAGAGAAGACTCTATCACTATAGCATCTTTGAAAACTACTCTTGAAGAAGAGCATGAGTATAGGGTTTCTCTCGAGGAGAGACTCGAATCCCTTGATGATACTAATGATGAAATAATTGCTAAAATCATTAAGGAAAGAGATCATGCCATTGCTAAATATAAAGTGACTAAAAAGGAGAAAGCTGAATTTGTGGCTGCTAATGTTAGACTACATGGGGATATTGAGAAGCTTGACAAGGCTCACAAGGCCTTGGAAAGTGAACATTCTTCCCTAGTCATGTCTAATGATCAACTTCAAACTCAACTTTCTAAATCTAATTCACCTAGCACCTCTACTCCCTCAACCAAGTCTTGATGGGAAGAAGTATTGTTTGGTGATTGTTGATGACTATTCAAGATTTACTTGGGTTTATTTCTTCAAGTCGAAGGATGAGACTCAACAAGCCGTCATCAACTTCTCCAATGAAGTTCAACGTCAACACAACTTTCCTATATTGGCCATTAGGAGTGACAATGGCTCCGAGTTCAAGAACTACACCTTAAATGAGTTTCTTTGTGAAGAGGGAATTTGTCATCAATATTCCGCTGCATATACCCCTCAACAAAATGGTGTAGCCGAGAGGAAGAACCGGACTCTCATGGATATGGCAAGGTCCATGTTGGTGGAGTTTAAATCTCCACTCTTCTTGTGGGCCGAGGCCATCTCCACGGCGTGTCATTCATCAAACCGGCATTCTTTCGCAAAGGCAAGAAGCTAACACCTTATGAGATGCTCACCGTCAACAAGCCCAATGTCTCCTACTACCGGGTATTTGGTTGTAAGTGTTTCTATAAAATCAAAGGTGTTCATTTGTCTAAGTTTGAGTCTAAAGATTTAGAGGTTTTTTTTGTTACGGTACCGAATCCCACACTTATAGAATCTACGACAAATCCTCCGGGAGAGTTGTGGAATCTTGTAGTGTGGAGTTCGATGAGAATAATGGCTCCAAAGTGGCGCAATTTCATGTTTGTGATGTAGATAATGAGGAACCTCAAGATGCAATAAGAAGAATGGGCGTTGGATTCTATAGCCCCATTGAGATCCATCATGAGCCTCCTCAAGCAAGTCCATGCTCCACTCAAGTGGATACCTCATCATCACAAGTTGAACTGTCGCCTACTATGGAAGCAAATGATGCACCAACCCAAGAACAAGTTCAAGACCCTCCTCAAGTTAACCAAGTTGCTATGCAAGAACCAAGTTCTCCAATTGTTGATGCTAGCCAAGGTCAAGACCAAGATCAACCCTCTCCTTCTATTGTTGAAGATGTGCATAATGATGATCAAGGTCAACATTCCGGTCAAGACGGAGACTCAAATGATCAAGATGATCAAGTGATACCTCCAAGATCCAATAGAGATATCGAAACCCGTCGTAAAGCAAGAGTTGCAAGAAACTTGGAAATAAAGAGTCATAAGCTAGAAGCAATTATTGGTGATCTAAATAGCAAGGTTGCCACAAGGGGTCAATTGGCAAGCTTTAGTGAGCACCAAGCACACATCTCCATGGTTGAACCAAAGAAAGTGTTTGAAGCTCTTGAAGACCCGGACTGGTTGGAAGCTATGCATGAAGAGCTCAATAACTTCGAGCGCAACAAGGTGTGGAAGTTAGTTGAGAAGCCCAAAGAGTGCCGCAATGTTATAGGCACTAAGTGGATATTCAAGAACAAGCAAGATGAACATGGCATGGTTGTAAGGAACAAGGCAAGATTGGTTGTACAAGGATACTCTCAAGTTGAAGGCATTGATTTTAGAGAGACTTATGCACTCGTGGCTCGTCTTGAGTCCATCCGTATCCTTCTTGCATATGCATCGCATCATAACTTTAAATTACAACAAATGGATGTGAAAACTGCCTTTCTTAATGGTCCTTTAAAGGAGTTGGTATATGTTTAGCAACCACCAGGTTTCAAGGATCCAAAGTTCCCTAACCATGTCTACAAGCTCGATAAGATGCTCTATGGACTTAAACAAGCTCCATGTGCGTGGTATGAACACCTTAGAGAGCTTCTAGTAGACCGTGGATATGAGGTTGGGAAAATCGACCCCACTCTCTTTACTAAGAGGGTTAAAGGGGGCTTTTCATATGCCAACTTTATGTTGATGATATTATCTTTGGCTCGTCTAAAAAAGCTTTTAATGATGAATTTTCAAAGGTTATGACCGATAGGTTTGAGATGTCTATGATGGGGGAGTTGAAGTTCTTCCTTGGTTTTGAGATCAAGCAATTGAGTGGAGGGACTTTCATCTCTCAAGCCAAATATACCCAAGACATGCTCAAGAGATTTGACATGCAAGATGCTAAGGAAAAATGTTTTCCTATGGACACCAAATGTCATCTACAACTTAACCCAAAGGGTATAGATGTCGATCAAAAGGTATACCACTCCATGATTGGTTCTTTTCTCTATCTTTGTGCATCTAGACCCATATTTGTTGAGTGTAGGGGTATGTGCAAGGTATCAAGCCACTCCTAAAGAAAGCCACATGATGGCGGACAAAAGAATCCTTCGATATTTGGTTCATACCCGAAGGTTGGTTTGTGGTATCCAAAGGGATCAACTTTCTCTCTTTGTGGTTACACGGACTCGGATTGGGCTGGTGATCATGATAATAGGAATCAACTTCCGGGGCATGCCAATTCCTTGGTAGGTCCTTGGTGAGTTGGTCTTCTAAGAAGCAAAATTGTATATCTCTCTCCACCGCCGAAGCCGAGTATGTGGCAGCCGCTAGTGTATGCACTCAATTATTATGGATGAGGCAAACTTTAAAGGAATACGGTGTCAATTGTGACAAAGTGCCTCTTTCGTGTGACAATGAAAGTGCTATCAAGATTGCTCACAACCCGGTGCAACATTCAAGAACGAAGCATATTGAGATTCATCATCATTTTATTCGAGATCATGTTGCCCGTGGATATATTGAGCTAGGCTATATTCCCACAAGAGATCAACTTGTCGATATATTCACAAAGCCACTTGATGAAGCAAGATTCACTTTCTTGAGGAATGAGCTAAATATCGTGGATTCAAGGAGCTTGACTTGATTATCTTGCATACACACCTATATTTTGACTATATATTTGGTTTAGGTGTAGGCATGGACATAGGGGGAGTGCGGTCCTAATACATTGGACTATCCCTCCCCCCATTTTGCCGACATTAAGAACTCATTTGCATCTCTATATTCGTTCTATGAATTGTGATCTTAAAATGACGAGTAGTGGTAGTGAACCCAAGATATATCTTCGCGGTGTCACGCCACAACACTCAAACATGGTGGCCTAGGCCACCGCCCTCTTCTTTGTGAAGAGTTGGTTCTTATTTGTGTTTTATTAAAGTACATTTGGATTTATTTGCCTACCCATCAGTTTTATGGAAAATACACTCACCCTTGGCATTTATTTGTTTGTTTCTTGCAAGCGTAAGTGTGAAGTACCATTACCAGTTTGGAACTCTCATCCTAAGCCTACCTTACCTACAAAACATCTCTTTCTCGTGCACACAAGTCCATCTTTTTATCTTGAGTTTGGGCTCTAGCAGGCCCCGGATTATTCAGGCTTCAGGATCAGAATATCTGGGGGGCCGGAATATCCGCCCCTATGGGGGCCAGAATATCTGGCCCAAGCAGTGTTTCGCCCAATTAAAAAAGAGGATCGGGGTGAGGGACTCACCCGAGCTCTCTCACTCACCCCCGACCTCTCTCTCTCCCAAACCACCGCCTGCAGCCGCCCCACCTCGCCGGAGCCACTTCCGGCCGCCGGAATATCCGGCCCCCTGCCGGATCTGCTTCCTCTCTGCTCCGGGCACCTTCTCCTCCAAGCTGTTCCTCAAATGGATGAGGGTAACTCCCACACTTCCAGATCTTGGGTGCTTTGTACCTAGTTTTTCTTGTGGAGTTATTTTTGCTAAGAACTTGGAGTAGATGCTGCCATTGATCCCTCATGCTCACTAGATACACTAGTTATGATACATCTGTGTTTGATCTACTGTTAGACCTAGTCTGAATTAGGTTCTAGAGATTTTTCTGCCAGGCCGGATTATCCGGCCCTCACAGGGCCGGAATATCCGGTTTTGGCAGTATTATTTTTTCTGCCTGATTCTTCTAGGACTGCGTAGTATTGACTTTGGGTATCCTATCTAATGTGTCTAGCATCCCTTTTTCTGTGGCTTGTGTGTGCACTCATCTTTGCTATCCATCCTTATTCATCTCACAGGTGGTTCGAGCAATTCTCCTCAGAGGTACCGGAGACGTCGTCTTGTCAGAAATGGTCAAGGAGTTTTTGAGGATGAAAATGTGTTGAAACAGCGAGAAGATAGAGGCAGCGAGAGCTTGCCAAGTCTGTGAAACCAGCCAAGAAAAGAAAGGGCAAGGCCACTCGTCCAAACTACAAGTTAATGGACAACATTGATTATTCAGCTTTGAGGCAGAGTGACTGGTTTGAGGATGAGGAGCAGGATGAAGATATTGAAGACAAAAATTTCTGGTGCACAACTCAGCTCTGTGTTTACAAGGATGTTTACCTCTCTATGTCAAAGCCAATTCGTCCTATGCAACCTTTCGACATGGATTTTCTCAAGACCAAGGATGACTTTTCTGAGGTTGTGTATGTGACTGAACAGTTGGGACTTCATCACATGTCTCTCCAATGTGATTACAACCCCACCATTCTTCTGTAGTTCTTTGCCACTCTTATCATGAAGGGTGATGATAAACGCACCATGAAGTGGATGACTGGTAGTATCCAGTGTGAGGCGACTTTCTATGATTTTGCTAGGGTGTTGGGCTACCCCTTTGAGGGAGAGGACGTGTGTCGTGTCTCGGGTGACGGACACCGGGAGTAGATGATACCCCCTTTTTAGGTTTGGCACGGGGTGCGAAGGAGGCTGGAAGACGCCTTACCCGGGAGCAAGATCGTCAAGTTCTTCGCCGTGGCACGCGTGCAAACAACGTAGAGAGACACACGGAGTTACCCAGGTTCAGGCCGCCCGGAGGCTAAAAGCCCTACTCCTGCATGTACAAGGGTGTTCTGGGATGAACCCGACAGAGTTCCGGCTGGAGGTAGACGAAGAGTTGATCCTGCCCTGGGAAGATCACCTCTCTCTCTACCCTCCGAACCCTAGTCTAGTCTTGCTTGAGCTCTATCTTCCTTCCCCTTTTCTCGGTGACATGGTCCTCCTTTTATAGGCTAAGGGGATCTGACATGGGCACACGAGGGGCATGAGGGGTTTTTGGCGGGAGAACCCCTCGGCGGTCTTTGGAGGAGACGTGGTATCCTCTCCTCCAAGCATTCTCTGGAGAGCGGCGCAGTCGTCCGCCCTTGGAAAAGGTGGGACGGACAAAGCCTGTTGTAACACCTTGGATTTTTGGGCTTTAAAAAAATCCAAAATACATTATTTCTATTTATTTAAATGCATCTGGATTTAAACCTCAGGAAAAATCATTGTAAATCTTAAACCTTTCAAATCTGATAAGTCAAGTTGGGATCTTGTGCCTTCCATTCCCCTCCCACTTGGTACTTGTATATGTGGTTTTGCCTTGGACAAATATTGATTTGAGAAATTCCTTTTCTCATTTAAAATTTACCCTTTTATTTGGCCTTCCAAAGGAACCCCTATTTTTATGTCCTTAAAAATTCTGCAAAAATTAGGGAACCTTCCCTAGTTGATGTAGATCTCATTTATAAAAAATATAGTGCCATGACTTCGGAAAAACTTCCCTCCACATTTCTTTTTACAATCTGCCTATTTTCTCAAAGTATTTTTAGATCTATCAAAAACAATTCTCCTGGATAAATCCAAGGCAGGGATAAGCTCCTCTTCATCACTCCTACCTCAGGACAAAAGGGCATCTCCATCCAACTCCATCTACCCCTCCAAACAATTAAATTCCATTTTGGCCAGTACTGTTTTTCCAATTTTCTAGTCGTACCAAGTTTCGAATTTCGGAAAACTTTAGTCAGCAAAGTTGAAGGGTTTTCAATTTGGCGCACAGAGGAGAAAACCTCACCCTTTTTGGAGCACGGAGCTGGGAGTTACAGCTCGATGCCGCTTCTGGCATGCCCAGAACGGTGGTCACCGCCGACGTGGCCGTGCCAGGCGGCGCCGCCCGTTCCTGGTCGACGCCGTTCTGTTTCCCCTCACCCCAGACCATGCCCAACGGGTCCCACTCCACCCTCTCCACCGTCCAGCACCCACGCGTCGCCGGAGAAGCTAGTCCCCCCCCTCGCCACCGACGCAAGTCGACGCGCTGCGCAGCACAGTGCACCGGAGACCCTGCTTGTCAGCCTCTCCATCACCGCCCCGTGCCTCTCCCCTCCCTGTGTGCTCGTGAGGTGCTCCGCCACACGCCGCCACTGTCAGCTCCACGACGCACCGTGCAGACAGTGCACAAGCACAACACCCACCACCTCACCGTGCCAGCCATGGCGGCCACCCTCTCGAATCACTATAAAAGGAGATCCCCAGCACCCTCCAAGCACCGCACCACCACTCCTCTCCTCCAATCATCCTCCACCGCAGTACCCAATCCCGGGGAGCACCACATCGCCGGCGGCGAGCTAGCCCTAGCCGCATGGTCTCCACTCGATTTCTTCGCCTAGAGCACCTCCCCGTCGATTCCTCGCCCACACCACCACCACAGACCACCATGAACCCCTAGCCACCTTCCCCTGGTTGATTGGTGGCCGGAGTCGTCGTATCCTTCGTCGACAGATCACCGTCGCCGCGGGAGAGGAAGCTCTGCTTCCGTCCGACCTCCCAGGCAACCGCGAGTGCGCAGACAAGCTGCGCCACGCCTCCCTGCCTCCTCTCCCTCACCTCCCCGTCGCCCCAGCCGCCGGAAAACGCCGCCGGAGAGTTCGTCGGAGTGGCACAGTACCCTCCCCTAATTTCGCGCGGAATAACGGTTTAAACACTGTGCCGCTGACTGGTGGGTCCCGCTGTCAGATTTTTATTTATTTCCCGAAACGTTTTCTGTTTTATTTTCTATTTGAAATTGGCAGAATTTAAATCCAACTTTGAAAGGCCATATCTCCCTCAAAAATGATCAGAAAAATGTGAAACCAATTTTGGTAGCTTTGTTTTGAAAATATCTTTCCATTGGAACCAAAATGGATTTATTTGGAATTTTTTTTTGGCATTTATTCGATGGCTTAAAGAGGGGTTTTTGATGCATTTTTATTTCCCTTGTTAGATTTAAACCTCTCCAACGAAGTGGAAGTTGTTCCCAAACCATACCCCACTGCTGAAGGCAAGCCGTTAACCCGATCTCAAGCTTGGTCGAACTTTAGGAATTTCCATGGTTGTTTAAATTGGTTGCTGTTGCATCTCGCATGCCATATTGCATTAAATATTGTCGCATCGATATATCTGTTGATCTTCGCAACACCCTTTCTTTTTGTCAAACGAGATGGCGCTGGTCGGAGGTAGCTTCGCCACAGTCATCCGGTTGACGCTTTCTTTCCTTGTCAAACGAGAAGGCGCCGGTCGGAGGTAGCTCCACCACAGTCATCCGGTTGACGTTTCTTTTCCTTGTCAAACGAGAAGGCGCTGGTCGGAGGTAGCTCCACCACAGTCATCCGGTTGAGGTTTCTTTTCCTTGTCAAACGAGAAGGCGCTGGTCGGAGGTAGCTCCGCCACAGTCATCCGGTTGACGTTTCTTTTCTTTTGTCAAACGAGAAGGCACTGGTCGGAGGTAGCTCCGCCATAGCCATCCGGTTGACGTTTCTTTTTCTTTTGTCGAACGAGAAGGCGCTGGTCGGAGGTAGCTCTGCCATAGTCATCCGGTTGACGCCATTTTATTTTCTGGACATTGTTATGTGGAGGTTAATATGTTTTATTTACTGCTTGAATTACCATATGAATATCGTGTGTTGCTTGGAAGGCTGGAATAAAATTGGACTAAGAAGATAACCACCTCCCTCGACTAGATTGTGTCGCATAGTGCCACTCACCAAGCACAACCAGCACAACCATGCGTCGTTCATATGGGCGGACCATGACCGAGTATTCTATCAAGCCTCCTTTGGCGCCACCCATTTGGCAAGTCTAGTCGGTTACCTTTGTGGTCGGGGCTAGTCTTGCGAAGGTTCCGGAGCTAGGCGTTGCTCATCTGTTGGGGGCGTGCCGGATTCACTTCGTCATAAGACTTGGTCTCTTGGACATGTCGGTGGCTGCACAGGGAGTGTCAGGGTAGAATAAGCGGTTGTGGAAGTGTGGGTTTGTACTGTCGCCATGATCGGTTCTAGTACTTCGTTGCCGGTGGTACAAGCCTAGACTTCAGCGTGTGGATAAAAGTTGCAACCTCTCGAGAGTGTCAATCTAGAATCTAGCCTTGTCCCTAGGTTATGGGACGATGTTTGGGTCAAGTCACGCTATGAGTCAGCCCAGCCGAACTTGGAGAAATAATTAATGTGAACCCAACGATCACGTGGAAATTTGAGAGTCTAGCCAGAGTTGGCTAAGGACTTGAGAATTGAGAAATAAGCCAGAGTTGGCTAGAGGCTTGGAAATCTAGTTGTGGTTACGAGTTGTTGAGTGAGAAACGTGATCTCACTTGATAACACGAAACGTCCCTACTAAGGTAAGTAGGTAAGTTAAATCCAACCGTTAAGCTTGGACTCGCACTTAAATACCTGAACTTATGCGATGCTACTTTCCGAACTTATGCCATGCCATATAGATAGACCTTGTTTGATTTTAGGCTAATGTCTTGCGAGTACATTCAATGTACTCACCTGGTTTTTCATGTGGCCAGACCCCGCTGCACCCGTCGCCGAGTACCCGCTGTACGAGAACTAGGAACCAGTGTCCCAGGCAGGACCCCGTGTAATAAGGCCTTCGTTGCCACGCTACTACCTACGTACCCGCTGCGATCTCTGATAGAGGCTCAATGTTAGAAAAATAATGTACATACTGTTGTGTGCGCCTATTGCGCGAATCGCTGGAGCCTCACCCCGTGTTGTAATATATATTGTAACCGACCGAACTCGGAGCCTTGAATATATTTGGTTATGTCTTTGTTTATCAAGTTGTCATATATCCAGTGTCTCTGGGACTGGTATATGGGGTAGCTCGATCATCTGGATCGGGGTGCCACAGAGCTTGGTATCCGAGCCTAACTGCCTGTAGGATACCCTAGTTCCCTGGATGACTTAGAATAGAGCTTGCTGCATTGCCTGTTTTTTTAACTGTTTCTTTGTTTGTTTGTGCTTTTAAACTTTAACGCTCACCTTTTTAGCTTCTGGAACAGATGGTAGAGTTGTTCGCCGAGACTACCGCTGCACACATTCCCGGCTTTCCGCAGTTTCTCCGTGAGATTTGGGACCACCTCTACCCAGGCACACCTCCCCCGACCTACCGCGTGTACTACAACCGTCTCGACAGGTCCACCTCGGAGTTCACCGCCACCGTCCACCTACGCCCAGAGCCAGTGGCCGCTGGATCTCCCACGCCCTTACTTCCGGTGTCTCTACTCAGGCGACTCGAGCCATACAGGAGGCTGCAGGAGATGCCATCCTCTTCCTTCGCACCTTCGACCCCGTCATGAAGCAGTGCACCCGTTACGCCTACTTCCCGAGGTTGGATTTGGACAACGGGGACATCCTTTGTCCCAACCCTAGTGACCCCAGCTCACCCCTCACCGCCCTCCTTCAGTACACCCCCTTTCTCCACCAGTATCTCCACATCACCCTCCTCCAGTTTGCCTCACTTCGCGCCAACGTGGCCTTGGCCGAGATGACGCGAGCCTCTAGAGCTGGTACCTCTCACCCCCACCTCGGCTCCCCACCTTTACCCATAGCTCCCTCGAGCAGATCAGGAGGGGAATCGCCCGTTTTTTCCGCATCCCACGTTCCGTCGCCACCTCCCCGTACTCGTAGCAGCGCCGCTCACTACTACTCGCGCTTCACCCCTGTACGGTCTCAGCGTCGTCGCGTCCGTGCCGACCCACCCTCTTACTCTGGAGACTCCCGAGACGTCCGCGCTTCACCCGACTATAGCCCCGCGAGGGAGGACATCGACATCATCCCACCGGCGACACCCCTCGAGATGGAGTTCTAGACGCTCGGAGACAGTATCGCTTAGTGTATTATACCTTTCCGCTGTATCGCGCGCTCGAATAATGTAGTGGTAGAGTTGTACTCGGCACCTTGTATCTTGTACCTTGTATCATGTACCTTGTATCTTGTATCTTGTACCGAGTAGCTTGTATCTTTATCTTGCATCCCGTGTAATGTAGTGTGTAACAAAAACCTTGTAATTCCGCCAGCCATTGTATAACACCATGCTTGTTGTCTTTTCAAACCGTGTTCCCATTTGGTTTTTCTTGGATGTTACACTTTTTCCCCATATGGATGCTCATGATACGCGTCACCACATTCAACCATCCAGGATGAGGCCCAATAGCGGTGCAAGTGGCAGGCAAGGAACCCCGGTTCGTCGTTCCGCACGACAAGTGGGCGAGGATCCCGTGCCCCCACAACCACCTCCTCCTCCACCAACTCAGGAACCAAGCCCAAGTCAGTTCATGATGATGATGGATGAATGTCACAACCAGTATCTGACTCAGATCATGAGAGAGTTTGGCACGTACATGCAAGCCCAAGGTGCCCCACACGCAGGCCGCTCAAAGCAGCAAGACTTTCAGCGTACTCAACCCCCAAAGTTCTCATATGCTGATGACCCACTTGAGCCTGACGATTGGCTCCGTACTATGGGAAAGAAACTGGAGCTCGCTCGCGTGGAGGAGCAGGACAAGGTGCCCTTCGCCACCCACTACCTTGAGGGCCCTGCCGGCATTTGGTGGGACAATCAAAAGGACGCCAGGGGCGATGGACCCGCTGTCACTTGGACATAATTTCAGGAAGCCTACCGCAGAGCCTACATTCCCTCAAGTCTCATAAAGATGAAATAGCAGGAATTTCTGGCACTCACTCAGGGCAGCAAATCCATCAGCGAATATCTGACCAATTTCAACAACCTTGCTCGCTATGCACCTGAGGACACCAACACAGAGGAAAAGAAGAAAGACAGGTTCCTTCATAGGATGCATCAGGCCATAAAGACTCAGCTCAGCGTTTTACAGTTTCCAGATTTTCATGCCATGATCAACACTGCACTAATCTCAGAAAAGGAGCACCGCACAATTTATGACACTCACAAGCGGAAGTTTGAGCCACGTAAGAACCAGCATGAAGGAGCTACTTCAAAGCCACGTACATGGCAGCCCAACAACCGGACCTCAACACCTCAGAATACTTGGAATCAACCCAGGAAGGAGGGATATCCCCGTGAAGGATTCTACCACAAGCGCCCCCTAATGGATGACTACAAAAGGGAGAACTCCTGCTTCAAGTGTGGCAAGACAGGACACTACATCAAGGATTGCCCCCTTCACAACGGCAACAAAAATAACTCCAACAACAACCACCCAGCTGGTGCAATCAAGTCACCTCAAGTTGCATGTGTCCACCACATGTCTGCAGAAGAAGCATATGAAGCTTCAGATGTAGTGCTTGGTACGTGTACTATCAACACTAAACCCGCGCTTATTTTATTTGATTCTGGAGCTTCCCATTCTTTAGTCTCGAAGGATTTTGTTGCCAAACACTGTTTTCCCGTTTCCCCTTTGGGCCATCTTTTGGTGATACAAACCCCTACCTCTGAGATGAAAACAAACACCGTTTGTCAAGACCTGGCAGTCAGCATCAACCAAGTGAAATTCCTAGCTTAGCTCAACACTCTCAATGTGCCCGGCCTTGACGCCATCCTAGGTATGGATTGGTTGGTCCAGCATGCAGCCCTGATTGACTGTTGATACGTCTCAAACGTATCTATAATTTCTGATGTTCCATGTTGATATTATACCAATTGTTACATGTTTTATATACACTTCATAGCATTTTTATGCATTTTCTGGGACTAACCTATTAACAAGATGCCACAGTGCCAGTTCCTGTTTTCTGCTGTTTTTGTATTCCAGAAAAGCTAGTCTGGAAATATTCTCGGAATTGGACGAAACTTGGACAGAACCTCCTATTTTTCCAACACGAAGACGGAGTCCAGAGGAGACACGGAGGGGAGCCACGTGGCCCACACCATGGGGCCGCGCGGCCCCCCTGCCGCGCCGTGGGGTGGTGTGGGGCCCTCGTGGCTCTGCAGCCGCCGCCCTTTCGCCTATTTATTCTCCCGACGCGAAAACCCTAAATACCCGAGCCATTATCCACGAAAAGTTCCAGAGACGCCGCCGCCGTCAACCCTAGCTCGGGAGGGTTCAGAAGCTCTTCCCGGCACCCTGCCGGAGAGGGGAATCATCACCGGAGGGCTCTACATCACCATGCCTGCCTCCGGAGTGATGCGTGAGTAGTTCATCCTTGGACTACGGGTCCATGGCAGTAGCTAGATGGTTGTCTCTCCACTTTATGCTATCATGTTTAGATCTTGTGAGCTGCCTATCATGATCAAGATCATCTTATTGTAATGCTACATGTTGTGTTTGCTGGGATCCGATGAATATTGAATACTATGTCAAGTTGATTATCAATCTATCTTATATGTTATTTATGATCTTGCATGCTTTCCGTTACTAGTAGATGCTTTGGCCAAGTAGATGCTTGTAACTCCAAGAGTGAGTATTTATGCTAGATAGTGGGTTCATGCCTCCGGTAATCTGGGAGAGTGACAATAACTTCTAAGATTGTGGATGTGCTGTTGCCACTAGGGATAAAATAACCGATGCTTAGCTTAAGGGTGCGCCGTTAGGTCTAATGCATTTGTTTACATTACGCACATTACTTAATGCAATTATCCGTTGCTTGCAACTTAATACCAACGGGGAACTCGGTATGACAACCTGGGGTGGATTATTAGTCATAGACTGTTGGATAACGGTCTATGTATTTTGTCGTAATGCCCACATGAATATCATAGTAATCATCATGTCATATATATGCATTGTCATGCGCTCAATATTTTGTCAATTGCCCAGCTGTAATTTGTTCACCCAGCATGTTAGTTATCTTTTATGGAGAGACACCACTAGTGAACTGTGGACCCCGGTCCATTCTTTTACACTGATAATACAACCAACTGCAAACATTGTTCCTTTTCATTCTCTGCAATTTACTACTGTTTTCCACACCATACGTTTAATCCTTTGTTTTCAGCAAGCCGGTGAGATTGACAACCTCACTGTTTCGTTGGGGCAAAGTAGTTTGATTGTGTTGTGTGCAGATTCCACGTTGGTGATCGTAAACGGCTTCAGAAGTGATTTCTTGCTCCTACTGGTTCGATTAAACCTTGGTTTCATACTGAGGGAAACTGCTGCTACACTGCTTCATACCTTCCTCTTGGGGTCTCCCAACGAACGTGTGATCCACGCAATCAAGCTTTTTCTGGCGCCGTTGCCGGGGAGCAAGAGGATTTCTGCAAGGGGAGTTTCACGCTTCCAATCTCTTTACTTTGTTATTGTCTTGCTTAGTTTATTTTTATTTAGTCTTGTTTGCTTTATTTATCAAAAACAAAAAAAATTAGTTACTTTTATTTTCAAGTTGTTATCTTTCTGTTTTGTTTTAATTTTGCTAAAATGAGTACCCCTGAGAACACTAAGTTGTGTGATTTCACTAGCACGAACAACAATGATTTCATTAGTACACCTATTGCTCCACCTGCTTCTAACGCAGAATTCTATGAAATTAAACCTGCACTTTTAAATCTTGTTATGAAAGAGCAATTCTCTGGTGTTAGTACTGATGATGCTGCTGCTCACCTTAATAATTTTGTTGAACTTTGTGAGATGCAAAAGTATAAGGATGTAGATGGTGATATTATTAAACTGAAACTTTTTCCTTTCTCTTTGAGAGGACGTGCTAAAGAATGGTTGCTATCTTTGACTAGAAATAGTATTGATTCATGGACTAAATGCAAAATGCTTTCATAGGAAAATATTATCCTCCTGCTAAGATTATATCTTTGAGAAGTAGCATTATGAATTTCAAACAATTTGATAATGAGCATGTTGCTCAAGCTTGGGAGAGAATGAAATCATTGGTAAAGAATTGTCCCACCCATGGACTGACTGCTTGGATGATCATCCAAACCTTTTATGCAGGACTAAATTTTTCTTCAAGAAACCTATTGGATTCGGCCTCTGGAGGTACCTTTATGTCCATCACTTTGGGTGCTGCAACAAAGCTTCTTGATGATATGATGATAAATTATTCTGAATGGCACACCGAAAGAGCTCCACAAGGTAAGAAGGTAAATTCTGTTGAAGAAACCTCTTCCTTGAGTGATAAGATTGATACTATTATGTCTATGCTTACAAATGGAAAAATGCATGTTGATCCAAATAATGTTCCTTTAGCTTCTTTGGTTGCTCAAGAAGAGCATGTTGATGTGAACTTCATTAAAAATAATAACTTCAACAACAATGCTTATAGGAATAATTTTGGTAATAACAATTATAAGCCCTATCCTTTTAATAGTGGCAATGGTTATGTTAATTCTTATGGTAATTCCTACAACAATAATAAGAGTGTACCCTCTGATCTTGAAGTCATGCTTAAGGATTTTATTAGTACACAAACTGCTTTCAATAAATCTGTTGAGGAAAAGTTTGGGAAAATTGATGTTCTTGCCTCTAAAGTTGATAGTCTTGCTCTTGATGTTGATTTGTTAAAAATTAAAACTATGCCTCATGATGTTAAAGAGAGCAAAACTCTCAATGCTATACAAGTTAAAATTGATAATAATGTGAGGATGTTAGCTGATTTACATGCTAGGTGGGCAAGAGAGGATGAAATTGCTAAAAAGAATAGTATTGCTAGAGTTTATACTATTACTACTACTGAAAATGCTGTAAACTCAAGTGTTAACAAACCTCCTACTATCAATGGTAAAGTAATTGGTGTTGGCAATGTCTCTACTTCTGTTGCAAAACGTTTAAAATTGCCTGAAAACACTGAAACTGTTCCTGATAAAAGTGCTGAAATTTTTCGAGATGTGGGAGACAATGGTCCCATTACTTTGATAATAATGATTTTGATTTTGATGGTTGCAATATTTCTGAAGTAATTAAGTTCTTGCAAAAGCTAGCTAGAAGTCCTAATGCTAGTGCTATAAACATGGCTTTTACTAAACATATTACTAATGCTCTCATGCAAGTTAGGGAAGAGAAATTAAAACATGAAGCTTCTATCCCTAGGAAGTTAGAAGATGGTTGGGAGCCCATCATTAAAATGAAGGTGAATGATTTTGATTGCAATGCTTTATGTGATCTTGGTGCTAGTATTTCTGTTATGCCTAAGAAACTCTATGATATGCTTGATTTAGCACCTTTGGAACACTGTTATTTGGATGTTCACCTTGCTGATAATACTATAAAGAAACCTTTGGGGAGAGTTGATGATGTTTTTATAATGGTTAACAATAACCTTGTCCCCGTTGATTTTGTTGTTTTGGATATTGAATGCAATGCTTCTTGTCCTATTGTTTTGGGAAGACCTTTTCTTAGAACTGTTGGTGCTATTATTGATATGAGAGAGGGGAATATTAAATATCAATTCCCACTCAAGAAAGGTATGGAACACTTCCCTAGAAAGAAGATGAAGTTACCTTTTGATTCTATTGTTAGAGCAAATTATTCTGTTGATGCTTCATCACTTGGAAACACTTGATTCTTACTTTCTGCGCCTAGCTGAAAGGCGTTAAAGAAAAGCGCTTATGGGAGACAACCCATTATTTTATTTCTGCAATTTTTTTTTTTTGAGTCAAGGAGTTGTTTACTTCTGTAACAATTCCTTTGTATCTTTATTTTATCGCATTGTTGTGCCAAGTATTGCCTCTAATAGGAAGATGATGCTAGATTTGGATTTCTGCGCAGGAACAGATTTCTGCTGTTCACCGTTTTAATTCTGTAAAATCACAGAAAAATTATTTAAATCTGAAATTTTTGTGCGTGATCCTCAGATATGTACGCATCTTTCGTTAGTTTAAAGTTTTTCGATCTGAGCAACGTAAGTGCCTCGAAAAAATTCGTCTTTGCGGACTGTTCTGTTTAGACAGATTCTGTCTTTTATTTTTCGCATTCTCTCTTTTACTAGTGTTGAGTGGAATTCTTTTTAGGGTGAAGAGCTTCACATAACATCAGTGGCAGTAGCTAATGTTAAAAGTAACGGTCATGTTTGTGTCCTTATAGAACATGTGAGTTTTTGATTGTGCACTAACCCTCTAATGAGAATTACTTGAGTTTGGTGTGGCGGAAGTTTTCAAGGGTCAAGAGAGAAGGATGATATAATGTGATCAAGAAGAGTGAAGAGCTTAAGCTTGGGGATGCTCCCATGGATCACCCCAGCATATTTCAAGAAGACTCAAGCGTCTAAGCTTGGGGATGCCCAAGGCATCCCCTTCTTCATCAGCAACTTATCAGGTCATCTCTAGTGAAACTATATTTTAATTCTTTCACATCATATGTGCTTTACTTGGAGCGTCTGTGTGCTTTTATTTTCAGTATTTTATTTTTCTTATGGTCAACTTGATTGGACCCAGCATTCTTGATTGGGAGAGAGACACGCTCCGCTTTTTCATATGAATACTCCTATTCTTCACTTATACTTGTTGAGTATTCTTATCTAGCTATTGCTATGCTTTTAGCTCCTGTTTTCATGCATCTCTTATTCAGAGCTGTTAGTTCTTTTAAAGAAAGTACTCTCTTGCTTCACTTATAATTGTTTGGAGAGTTTATGTTGAAATAAATTGATTGGTGTTTGGTTGGAACAGAAAATGTTGCATGTGATTCTTGTAGATCTGTATTGGATAATTTGATACTTGTCAATTGTTTTGAGTTATCAAGTAGTTCATGTTTAAGCTTTTGTATCATGTAGTTAAAACCTATTAATGAAGAACTACCGTAAAGCTCGTTGAAATTTGGTTTGCATGATTGGTATCTCTAAGGTCTAGATATTTTCTAGTAAAAGGGTTTGGTTAACAAGGAAGACAGTGTAGAGTCTTATAATGCTTGCAATATGTTTTCATATAAGTCTTGCTGTGTCGGTTGATATCCTGTGTTTGCTTCAAATAACCTTGCTAGCCTAAACTCTGTACTGAGAGGGAATGCTTCTCGTGCATCCAAAACCTTGAGCCAAAATCCATGCCATCTGTGTCCACCATAACTACCTATATGTGGTATTTCCTTGCCATTCCAAGTAAATTTTTCATGTGCTACCTTTAAACTATTCAAACTTTATTACTCCTATTTTGTGTCAATGTTTACCAAGCTCATGAGGACGGGGTGGATGTCTTTATGTCAACTGTCAAACAGACTTTACCACCGGACTAGCGGCATATACATCCGCTTATCCATTAATTTTGCAAAAAGAGCTGGCAAATGGGGTGCCCAGTCCCAATTAATTACAACTTTAACCGCTTAATTCTCTTCACATTTTTGCCCTGATTTATCAGTCAAGCAATGACAAACAGTGAAATATCTGCATGTGTAAACAAAAGAGAAAGAGGGATGATCTGCCTTGCTGGTAGAAATAACGTCCTTCATGGGAGCCGCTCTTAAAAGTCTGGTTGGCAGGGGTCATATTGTACTTTCCATTTTCTGATTCGTTGACAATTAACAAACACCTCTCAAAACTTATTTTTACTCTCTATATGATTTCAAAAACTTAAAAAGCTCTAGCACATGATTTAATCCCTGCTTCCCTCTGCGAAGGGCCTTTCTTTTACTTTTATGTTGAGTCAGTTTTCCTACTTCTTTCTATCTTAGAAGCAAACACTAGTGTCAACTTTGGTGCAACAATTTTTATATGCTGTATATTGCACTTATTATATGCTTTGTGTTGACAAATATCCATGAGATATATATGTTGAAAGTTGAAAGCAATTGCTGAAACTTAAATCTTCCTTTGTGTTGGTTAAATACCTTTTACTTAGAATCTATTGCTTTATGAGTTAACTCTTATGCAAAACTCTTTGATGCTTGTCTCGAAAGTACTATTCATGAAAAGTTTTTGCTTATATGATTCAGTTGTTTGCTCATTATCTACTTGCTAGCAAACTATAGACCATTGACCTGGATCACTTCATTCATAACATGTGCTTTACAGTATTATTTGATCAAGATTATGATTGTAGCATGTCACCTCAGAAATTATTTTGTTTTTATCGTTTTACCTACTCGAGGACGAGTAGAACTAAGCTTGGGGATGCTTGATACGTCTCAAACGTATCTATAATTTCTGATGTTCCATGTTGATATTATACCAATTGTTACATGTTTTATATACACTTCATAGCATTTTTATGCATTTTCTGGGACTAACCTATTAACAAGATGCCACAGTGCCAGTTCCTGTTTTCTGCTGTTTTTGTATTCCAGAAAAGCTAGTCTGGAAATATTCTCGTAATTGGACGAAACTTGGACAGAACCTCCTATTTTTCCAACATGAAGACGGAGTCCAGAGGAGACACTGTAACAGCCCAAAGTTCGGAAAACCTAAAACCCGAGTAAATTTTCCACTTTTGTGTTGCCTTGCATCATGGCATCCATGTTTAAATTGCTAAACAACACACTATTTTGGTTTGCAACATTGGAAAACAAAATGCCCAACTTGTTCCGACAAATCTCCAAAAACAATGGAGGCGCTTAAACTTGCTTTTAATTTCCCAAAAGAGCAATCTTTTTGATTTTAGCAAAATGACCTATTTTGAACCTATGAACAAACATGGTCCAAAACAATTTATTTGGCTAAGCCAATTTTTGTAGTGCTTCTCCTAGTTAGTGGGAGGCTACAAGATTTATCCATATTTTTCTAAATTATCTAAGTGCCCCAATTAATTCACTGAAATGCTGCTGGACTAAAAAGGTTTTAGAAATAAAACTGGGAGGGACCTATCCGTGACGGCAACAAGTTTTCCAGGGGGCGTTTTGTAAAAATCGGTTTCTTCTTCCTCCAACTGTAGCGACCGAGAGGAGCACGACCGCACTGGCGCCATCGCCGCGCCGCACCACCAGCTCGACGTCGCGCGCCCGGGCCCCCTCCTCTCTGCTGCACTGCCAGGAGAGCATCCGCGTGGCCCCTGCTCCCCATTCCTCCCCTTGCTCATCCGCCTCGTTTCCCCATTTCTTCCCCACGACAGCGCCATGGCCGCCGTAGTCACTCGCCACTGTCGCCGGCGATTGCGAGCTCCCCGTCCAAATCGAGGACAGCCAGAAGATCCGCCGTGTCGTGCTCTCCTTCCTCGCCAAGGGAATCGATCCCGGAGGCCGAGGATCGCCGCCGCCGTCCCGTTTCGTCTTCGCCCCGACGCAGCTCCGCCGAGCTCCGCGCCGCTGTTGCCGTCCATCTCCGGCCACCCCGTCCTCCCCATCACGTCCGTGGTGAGCCCCTTGCCGTGCTGGCCCCTTCCCCTCGCTCCCACCTCGCTGTAGTCGCCGTGCCGCCCGCCGTGGTTCGCCGCCGTTGCCACTGTCGAAGTTCGTCGCCTCGCTCGCAGCCCGGTCGTGGAACCGGCTGAACCGGCCACAAGGCCGTTTCTCTCGGGCCCATCGCCGGCCCTGGAGCCGGCCCAAGCCGGGCAGGAGGCCGGTTGCCTCTGTTGGCAGGCCGGCCTGGAAACCGGCCCAGCCGGGCTGGAGGCCGGTTGTTCTGTTTTTTTTCAGTAAATTCTTTTTCGTTTTTCCTTGTAGCACATGCCTCCCGCTTCCCCCCCCCCCTCGCGCAAGTAGGAACATCGAACCTCGATGAACCTCCGGTCACATCCCTCTCTCGAGCTCGTGTAATTGAAAAATTATGGTTGTTAAAAATAATTCAATCAAAATAATAAAGTTAAAAGAGGAAATTCTAAAAGTAATAACTTTTTATCCGGACTTCCTAAAAATGTGTTCCTTATACCAAAATGATCAGAAAAACATGAATCATCCAGAATCATCGTCATCATGCATCATCGATCCCAGTTACATAGATGTACTCCTAATAGTATTCAAAATCACTAAGTTTAAATATGGGGTTTATTCCAAATAATACAATAAATATAATGGGGACCCCATTTAACTTGTTGATAATGATCAATGCTTTTAGGGTGCATTTTAAAATGTCATGCCATCATGTGATTGTGCATTGCATTGTACCCATGTGTGGTGATTGATTGTTCTTCTGTTATGATTCGATAGATCAAGCAGCCAGGGTTACTCCACAATACCCCGAGGATCCGTATTACTACCCGTATCCCGAACAAGGCAAGCGTAACCCCCCTCTGAGCATATCTTATCCTATTTTCCGCAATTATTTTCCCCACTATAATATTGCATGCGGTTCTAAATGTCTTTTGCCTGGATTAGAGTATCCTACTAGTTGCATTAGAATCCCGTTGCCAATACCTGTTTTACCTTCCTATTTACCATAGGTTTGTATTGTTGGCCATGGAATACTTACTATGCTATGCAAGTGCTTAGCCATGCTTAGTGAAATGCCTAGTTGTACTAGGGATGGTGAGTGCTGGAAACAGGTGTTAACTTGTGACAGTGATGTTGATGGTGGAGAATTGTGGAGATGGATAATAAAATGCTTAAGAGGCGGGGATGAGAGGCCACTGTGGTTGTGGTGTTTTGTCTCGTTCTCGCCGCCTAGGTGCGAGTTCTGTACCTCTTGAACCAAGACGAGCGTGCAACCATGCGTGAGGCCTATGCAATTGCAGGAACCCTCATAGACTAAATAACTCGAGCGGGGCTAGCCAGGGTCCTCTAGTTCGGGCTTCCATTTGCGCGTGCGTGATGATGGTGGTATGAGCTGGGATGAGGATTGTGGTGTTAGGAAAATAAGTGGCCGTGGGGCGGGGTGTGTGATCCTGGCAGTCCTACCGCCACTGATGATCCTGGAAAGTCTTTAACGAGGGAGAAGTCGACACCGTTCCCACCCAGCCGGCTTTCCAAGGAAGAGAGCTAATGATCAGGTAATGGGCCGGGCGGTACGCGTGGCGAAGGAGCTGGGGCCCTTCGGGACTCCGGGGACTTCAACTTTGTACACCCCTGCAGGGATAAATCTTTTCGAAAAGCCGTGTCCACGGTTACGGACGACTTGGGAATGGACGATGATCATAGAATAACTTTAACGGAATGATTAAAAACTGGGTACTAGAGGTACCAATTCCACGAGTGTAAGGTTGACTTCCTCGAGGGTGATTCGGGGAGGTGCCTTTGATGAACAGGTACAATGGTGATGTTGGTGTTGAGAAAGTGATCTCAAGAGAAAAGAGTTACTTCTTACCCCTCTTTGAAAATGTTCTAATAGTCGATGCCTTTGAGTTATGTTTTTCATAAATAAAATCAGCTTTATGCAAAAGAGCCATAAAACCTTGACAGCTAATCATCGAGCATATATTAGCTCTTAATCTTGCGAGTTCGTCGAACTCAACGTCTTTGCTTTTGTTTCAGAGGAGGACTTCACCGACTTCGAAGGTGGGTTCTTTGTGGACGTCGACGAGTAGTCTGGGGTTCCCAGGTGGCAGCTTGGGACATCTCGGAATAGCTGGCGCTGGATGTTTATTTGTAGGCCTCTTAGGCCATATTCTGGTTCTTGTTGTTTAGAACAACGCCCTTCGCTTCCGCTTGATGTATTGTTGGGTCGGTGACCCCTGCTTGTAACTTTTGCTATCTTTCTCTATTATAAGAGTTGCTTATATATTTTCGTGTCGTAGAGTCTGTGATGTGCCAGTTGTTCCACAAGTCTTGATCTTACTATTATGCGTTGATAGTTGTGCCTGTGTTGAGGCATCAATCGGGGTGTTGCGTTGTCTGGAGTGAGGTGTACCCAGCAACGCCTGCCAAAGGTTTTGGCCGGGGATTGGTAAACCCGTAACCTCCGGTTGTATCGCTTAACCGGTGACACAGCATCAATGTATAGCAGTTGGGTCAGGGCGCCACAGGTTGGTATCAGAGCAGTACTGCCTGTAGGAAACCCTTTCTACTGGTCGATGTTGAGTCTAGTGTTTGTGAAAATATTTTGAACCTAAAAATGAGTTGCGAAAACCATCTTAGGATTCTTTTTACTCCTTATCTGGTTACCCTCTAATCTCGGAGCAATCTTACCTCGATTTGAGTTAAAGTTTTTTTTACTCCTCACCTCTTGATTCAAAATGATTAGGAATCGCGGGGTTGGTTCTACCTTTAGTGTTATATGTCCAGTTGCTCCCGCTGCGTTGCAATCCCAAATCAACTCAGATGCTTCTACCAAATCTAATCATTGCTTTTTCTCTTTGGGTTTTAACCCAAGGACTTGAACATAAGTTCCCGGATTGTGCCGGATAGTGTGGGATGAATCACGTGGTTCCTTAGCCATTTGAATCTCACGCTACTGGTACATGATGCTGATCTTCGACCCAAGTCCCATCTTGTTGGTTCCTTGTTCGTTGTTGCACAAGTATTATCATCCCTAGTCTGAGTACTGGAGTACGCTAGTGCTAAAGTCTCAACCATACCGAGGTGGATACTAACTGTGTCCTTGTCAAATCTACAGAATGGCCCAACGCCCTTCGCTCCATCAAATCGAAGCCACCCCAGGGACCCACTCGACACCCTTTGATCGGGAGAAATCCCATACATCTAAAGTTTTGCCCAAGAAAGCTATAGACAAACGTAGGTGCTACACTTGTAAGGAGCTTGGACATCCGTACCGGAAGTGCCCCCTTAATTACCCCGGAGAGTGGGGACTACCACAAGGAAAGGCATGTAGTCAGTGCGGAAGGGGTGGACATCAGGCGAGTCAATGCCCCGGCAGTTGCCCGCATTGTGTCAACAAGCATCCACTCGGCAAGTGCCCAACCGCTAGCGCCACCTGCTACCTATGCGAAGGAGATGACCATTTCCCGGCTGATTGTTCTATGGAGTTCATAGTGGGGGCAGTAAAGGATGCCCAGCAGAAGATTGCTCAGCACGCCACCACGCGCCCCACTACTTCGACATTTGGGCCAAGCGGAAGTGGGTATCGTCCTCGGCTACCTGCTCCACCTGGACTTATCTGCTACACCTGTGGTCAGGCTGGCCACTACTGCAGGGATTGCCCTCAGAAGGCACCCCTCACGGGAAATCCTGCGCGAGCCCATGCCACTCCAGCTGGCAAGGCTGGACCTATTGTGCGTCGTAGCCTGAACCGCGTCTCTGCTAAAGACGCTGAAGAAGATTCCGGCGTCCTTATGGGTGAGCTACGAATCAACAACAATCTTACTACGATTTTGTTTGACCTTGCTGCATCTCTCCCTTTTGGGCATGGTTATCACAATTGAGTAATAACCGGTGCATCTTCGTCATCTTAGGATTCCTCCTGAGTAAGTTTCTCACTCTGATCCGCTTCCAACCTTTCGTCTGTCAGTTGACCGTAAAGTGGTATCGTGCATTGCTATGTTCCGATGCAAGTCCCTCTCCTGATCCGTCAAGACTTTCCACTTCATCTTGTTAGGAGAAACAAACTCCCGTATATTGTCCACTTCTCGGATCTAGTCAAAGTAATGAAATCTGCGGAGTAAGGGCTTTGTCTAGTTTTTGTTCTGCTCCACCTTAGAGTGTCACACTCTTTTATATCAGAGTATCGTGCTAGGTATCATGATCCTCTTGATGAAGTGATGCTTTCACAATTTCTTACTCTTCGTTCTCCGAGTGACTTGTTACTCCGGAATGATAAGATGTGAGCAATGGTGTGGCTATCGGATAGTCTCAGCAGTTCTTACTGCGCTGAAATCCACGGACATTCCTCATCCTCCTTAGCATGATTGGTTGACCGATCAATCAGTTGAGTTAGACAGTGCTACCAAGTCCGTTGGCTTCGATGCACTCCCTCAGTCAAAGAGCTAGGTTCGTGCCGAAGCTCCCAAGACCACCTCGTTGTGCCCTGAAAGGCATGATCCTCTCTCGAACTCAAGATCCACCGTTACGTCGTGATATCCAATATGGGGATCGTGATATCCTGTAGGTCTTTCCAGAAGTATTGCCAGGTTGTCGCCTGTCCAAGCTCAACATCACGGACAACTCTTTTCTCCGAGAAGAGTTGAGCTTATGAGTAAGCGGGTTCTCTGAACAACTCCTTTCTCCAAGAAAATCGTGCTGGATGTCCTGAATTATTCGGTTGAGCTTAAACAACTTGGAGAGTTACAAGACAAAAGCTCTATCTGATATAGCTCACTTCTCAATGGATGTCTAGCTTCCTGTGTCGAAGCAAGGTGGTATCTCCTTTGTGGTTATGCTATCCTACAAATTTTTGATTTGATTTGGGCTATCGTCAAATCAAACTCAGACTAACACATTCAGTAGGTTAAACTCAGATTAGAAAGATGTTAGTCTGACCAATCCTTATGCCCGTTCATGTGATAACTTCAGAACACATACCTTGTGAGGTCGACCGTCTTGGAGTATCTAGATAAGTTGGTTGTTGAGCCCTTCCACTACATTCTTTCTTCCTCCATGTTTGATTGGAAAACTTGTTAGAACTAACCTTGTGTTGCCACAAGGCAAGGTTCTGGAAGTTAGAAGTGATTTTCTCTGGTTCACGTGCAATTGCTGAAAGATGTCGCCGTGGATCTGAGTAAATTGTCGGTTTCCCTCGGAATCATCTCAATTTAATCCTGCATGTGCAGAATATTCTCGGAATGGTATGTTGTTACCTCCATTCCTTCAGACTTTTATCTCTGCATCCAAGCCACTAATTGAACCGTTCCAGAAAGAGAGGAAGCCTGAGAACTTCTTTTGTCTTCAATGGTGTTTCCCGTCAATAACTCAGCTGTGTCTCTTTGCAAGTAATTCAGGTAGGTGCAGCCGTCTTCTGACAAGTTGCTAATACGTGAGTTCCACACTCTCGTTCCTCCGTTGGAGTTGGACATTCTAGTTTAGCTCTTGGGATTCTAGCCAATGTAATCCGTTGGTGTCCTCTGCAAAACTTCCTATTCATCCATGTCGAATTTGGAGTATCTCTACACCCGATCAGATCTAAATCTCAAACAGAAACGACAGTTGGTGATCCTTAAGAAGCTTGTCCTCGATGTCTGGAAAATCAAGAAGTGTTCCAAATACTAACGTTTGCGGAGTTTCTAAGGTTCTCTCGATCTAGCTCTCATGATCCTTTTCCAGTGATCCGAAATGCTCCTCCGTGAGGAAAGTTCTACTCAAGCCGAATAGTACAAGTGATATCTTCATCTGTTGGAAGCTTGTTTCGACATTCTCCCCCAGAAATTAAAGGCCTTGTGCAAAGTTCATATTCTGAATCTTTGGGAAACAGTTGTCTACCAACTGGAAACTCCTTATCAATCTCCCGTCAAACGCATGTGTCCCCTAACTGTCAATTCAAGGAATGCTCGAAGTCTCATCCTAAGTTCTACTAGTAGGTACTGGCTCGTTGTATCTTGACAAAGACCCATCCTTCCGGAGAGGTTTCCTTCTGTCCTATGGCGTATTTGGATAGTGACCTCGAAATGAAGCCAATGAAGATCTCCATGATCCCTGCGGTCAACATCTTCAAGAGAGAAGCCACCTGAAGCGAGAAGAACGTGTAGTACCGTTGTAACCCTTTTTCCCTCTTTTCTACGCTAAGAATCTCGGGACGAGATTCCTGTAAGGAGGGTAGAGTTGTAACAGCCCAAAGTTCAGAAAACCTAAAACCCGAGTAAATTTTCCACTTTTGTGTTGCCTTGCATCATGGCATCCATGTTTAAATTGCTAAACAACACACTATTTTGGTTTGCAACATTGGAAAACAAAATGCCCAACTTGTTCCGACAAATCTCCAAAAACAATGGAGGCGCTTAAACTTGCTTTTAATTTCCCAAAAGAGCAATCTTTTTGATTTTAGCAAAATGACCTATTTTGAACCTATGAACAAACATGGTCCAAAACAATTTATTTGGCTAAGTCAATTTTTGTAGTGCTTCTCCTAGTTAGTGGGAGGCTACAAGATTTATCCCATATTTTTCTAAATTATCTAAGTGCCCCAATTAATTCACTGAAATGCTGCTGGACTAAAAAGGTTTTAGAAATAAAACTGGGAGGGACCTATCCGTGATGGCAACAAGTTTTCCAGGGGGCGTTTTGTAAAAATCGGTTTCTTCTTCCTCCAACTGTAGCGACCGAGAGGAGCATGACCGCACTGGCGCCATCGCCGCGCCGCACCACCAGCTCGACGTCGCGCGCCCGGGCCCCCTCCTCTCTGCTGCACTGCCAGGAGAGCATCCGCGTGGCCCCTGCTCCCCATTCCTCCCCTTGTTCATCCGCCTCGTTTCCCCATTTCTTCCCCACGACAGCGCCATGGCCGCCGTAGTCACTCGCCACTGTCGCCGGCGATTGCGAGCTCCCCGTCCAAATCGAGGACAGCCAGAAGATCCGCCGTGTCGTGCTCTCCTTCCTCGCCAAGGGAATCGATCCCGGAGGCCGAGGATCGCCGCCGCCATCCCGTTTCGTCTTCGCCCCCGACGCAGCTCCGCCGAGCTCCGCGCCGCTGTTGCCGTCCATCTCCGGCCACCCCGTCCTCCCCATCGCGTCCGTGGTGAGCCCCTTGCCGTGCTGGCCCCTTCCCCTCGCTCCCACCTCGCTGTAGTCGCCGTGCCGCCCGCCGTGGTTCGCCGCCGTTGCCACTGTCGAAGTTCGTCGCCTCGCTCACAGCCCGGTCGTGGAACCGGCTGAACCGGCCACAAGGCCGTTTCTCTCGGGCCCATCGCCGGCCCTGGAGCCGGCCCAAGCCGGGCAGGAGGCCGGTTGCCTCTGTTGGCAGGCCGGCCTGGAAACCGGCCCAGCCGGGCTGGAGGCCGGTTGTTCTGTTTTTTTTTCAGTAAATTCTTTTTCGTTTTTCCTTGTAGCACATGCCTCCCGCTTCCCCCCCTCGCGCAAGTAGGAACATCGAACCTCGATGAACCTCCGGTCACATCCCTCTCTCGAGCTCGTGTAATTGAAAAATTATGGTTGTTAAAAATAATTCAATCAAAATAATAAAGTTAAAAGAGGAAATTCTAAAAGTAATAACTTTTTATCCGGACTTCCTAAAAATGTGTTCCTTATACCAAAATGATCAGAAAAACATGAATCATCCAGAATCATCGTCATCATGCATCATCGATCCCAGTTACATAGATGTACTCCTAATAGTATTCAAAATCACTAAGTTTAAATATGGGGTTTATTCCAAATAATACAATAAATATAATGGGGACCCCATTTAACTTGTTGATAATGATCAATGCTTTTAGGGTGCATTTTAAAATGTCATGCCATCATGTGATTGTGCATTGCATTGTACCCATGTGTGGTGATTGATTGTTCTTCTGTTATGATTTGATAGATCAAGCAGCCGGGGTTACTCCACAATACCCCGAGGATCCGTATTACTACCCGTATCCCGAACAAGGCAAGCGTAACCCCCCCTCTGAGCATATCTTATCCTATTTTCCGCAATTATTTTCCCCACTATAATATTGCATGCGGTTCTAAATGTCTTTTGCCTGGATTAGAGTATCCTACTAGTTGCATTAGAATCCTGTTGCCAATACCTGTTTTACCTTCCTATTTACCATCGATTTGTATTGTTGACCATGGAATACTTACTATGCTATGCAAATGCTTAGCCATGCTTAGTGAAATGCCTAGTTGTACTAGGGATGGTGAGTGCTGGAAACAGGTGTTAACTTGTGACAGTGATGTTGATGGTGGAGAATTGTGGAGATGGATAATAAAATGCTTAAGAGGCGGGGATGAGAGGCCACTGTGGTTGTGGTGTTTTGTCTCGTTCTCGCCGCCTAGGTGCGAGTTCTGTACCTCTTGAACCAAGACGAGCGTGCAACCATGCGTGAGGCCTATGCAATTGCAGGAACCCTCATAGACTAAATAACTCGAGCGGGGCTAGCCAGGGTCCTCTAGTTCGGGCTTCCATTTGCGCGTGCGTGATGATGGTGGTATGAGCTGGGATGAGGATTGTGGTGTTAGGAAAATAAGTGGCCGTGGGGCGGGGTGTGTGATCCTGGCAGTCCTACCGCCACTGATGATCCTGGAAAGTCTTTAACGAGGGAGAAGTCGACACCGTTCCCACCCAGCCGGCTTTCCAAGGAAGAGAGCTAATGATCAGGTAATGGGCCGGGCGGTACGCGTGGCGAAGGAGCTGGGGCCCTTCGGGACTCCGGGGACTTCAACTTTGTACACCCCTGCAGGGATAAATCTTTTCGAAAAGCCGTGTCCACGGTTACGGACGACTTGGGAATGGACGATGATCATAGAATAACTTTAACGGAATGATTAAAAACTGGGTACTAGAGGTACCAATTCCACGAGTGTAAGGTTGACTTCCTCGAGGGTGATTCGGGGAGGTGCCTTTGATGAACAGGTACAATGGTGATGTTGGTGTTGAGAAAGTGATCTCAAGAGAAAAGAGTTACTTCTTACCCCTCTTTGAAAATGTTCTAATAGTCGATGCCTTTGAGTTATGTTTTTCATAAATAAAATCAGCTTTATGCAAAAGAGCCATAAAACCTTGACAGCTAATCATCGAGCATATATTAGCTCTTAATCTTGCGAGTTCGTCGAACTCAACGTCTTTGCTTTTGTTTCAGAGGAGGACTTCACCGACTTCGAAGGTGGGTTCTTTGTGGACGTCGACGAGTAGTCTGGGGTTCCCAGGTGGCAGCTTGGGACATCTCGGAATAGCTGGCGCTGGATGTTTATTTGTAGGCCTCTTAGGCCATATTCTGGTTCTTGTTGTTTAGAACAACGCCCTTCGCTTCCGCTTGATGTATTGTTGGGTCGGTGACCCCTGCTTGTAACTTTTGCTATCTTTCTCTATTATAAGAGTTGCTTATATATTTTCGTGTCGTAGAGTCTGTGATGTGCCAGTTGTTCCACAAGTCTTGATCTTACTATTATGCGTTGATAGTTGTGCCTGTGTTGAGGCATCAATCGGGGTGTTGCGTTGTCTGGAGTGAGGTGTACCCAGCAACGCCTGCCAAAGGTTTTGGCCGGGGATTGGTAAACCCGTAACCTCCGGTTGTATCGCTTAACCGGTGACACAGCATCAATGTATAGCAGTCGGGTTAGGGCGCCACAGACACGGAGGGGAGCCACGTGGCGCCCACACCATGGGGCCGCGCGGGCCCCCCTGCCGCGCCGTGGGGTGGTGTGGGGCCCTCGTGGCTCCGCAGCCGCCGCCCTTTCGCCTATTTATTCCTCCCGACGCGAAAACCCTAGATACCCGAGCCATTATCCACGAAAAGTTCCAGAGACGCCGCCGCCGTCAACCCTAGCTCGGGAGGGTTCAGAAGCTCTTCCCGGCACCCTGTCGGAGAGGGGAATCATCACCGGAGGCTCTACATCACCATGCCTGCCTCCGGAGTGATGCGTGATTAGTTCATCCTTGGACTACGGGTCCATGGCAGTAGCTAGATGGTTGTCTCTCCACTTTATGCTATCATGTTTAGATCTTGTGAGCTGCCTATCATGATCAAGATCATCTTATTGTAATGCTACATGTTGTGTTTGCTGGGATCCGATGAATATTGAATACTATGTCAAGTTGATTATCAATCTATCTTATATGTTATTTATGATCTTGCATGCTTTCCGTTACTAGTAGATGCTTTGGCCAAGTAGATGTTTGTAACTCCAAGAGTGAGTATTTATGCTAGATAGTGGGTTCATGCCTCCGGTAATCTGGGAGAGTGACAATAACTTCTAAGATTGTGGATGTGCTGTTGCCACTAGGGATAAAATAACCGATGCTTAGCTTAAGGGTACGCCGTTAGGTCTAATGCATTTGTTTACTTTACGCACATTACTTAATGCAATTATCCGTTGCTTGCAACTTAACACCAACGGAGAACTCGGTATGACAACCTGGCGGTGGATTATTAGTCATAGACTTTGTTGGATAACGGTCTATGTATTTTGTCGGAATGCCCACATGAATATCATAGTAATCATCATGTCATATATATGCATTGTCATGCGCTCAATATTTTGTCAATTGCCCAGCTGTAATTTGTTCAACCAGCATGTTAGTTATCTGTTATGGAGAGACACCACTAGTGAACTGTGGACCCCGGTCCATTCTTTTACACTGATAATACAACCAACTGCAAACACTGTTCCTTTTCATTCCCTGCAATTTACTACTGTTTTCCACATCATACGTTTAATCCTTTGTGTTCAGCAAGCCGGTGAGATTGATAACCTCACTGTTTCGTTGGGGCAAAGTAGTTTGATTGTGTTGTGTGCAGATTCCACGTTGATGATCGTAAATGGCGCCACCAACAACCTTCGGAAGTGATTTCTTGCTCCTACTGGACGATTAAACCTTGGTTTCATACTGAGGGAAACTGCTGCTACATTGCTTCATACCTTCCTCTTGGGGTCTCCCAGTGAACGTGTGATCCACGCTATCAACTGTGCAACTAGTGCAGTTACTCTCACCAATCCGGAAGGCATACGTACCACCTTCTTGCCAAATAAGCCCCACCAGATAAATGCAAAGATGTTTCTTGTCCAAGCCCCGGAGATAGGAGAAGTGTATGTGGTCAGTGAATATCCAGATGTGTTCCCAGATGAACTACCGGAATGCCCCCTGACCGTGATATTGAATTTGCCATTGAAGTCGTACCGGGAACAAGCCCAATATTCAAGAAACATTACCATATGACAAGTACCGAGCTAGTGGAACTGAAGAAATAGCTTGATGAACTGATCCGGAAGAAGTTCATTCGCCCGAGCCTTTCACCCTGGGGATCACCAGTTCTATTTGCAAAGAAGAGTGATGGTACACTCCGATTATGCATTGACTATCGTGCTCTCAATGATGTCACCATCAAGAACAAGTACCCACTCCCAAGGATCAATGATCTCTTTGAAAACTCCGTGGTGCCCGAGTGTTCTCCAAGATTGATCTCCGCACGGGATACTATCAGCTGAAGATTCGAGAAAGTGATATTCCCAAGACCGCTTTTACCACCAGATATGGACTGTATGAGTGCACTGTTATGTCCTTTGGCCTAACAAATGCTCCTGCCTACTTCATGGGCATCATGAACAAGGTGTTCATGGAATATCTCGACAAGTTTGTTGTAGTGTTTATCGACGACATCCTGATCTACTCCAAAAATGAGGAGGAGCACACCGAACACCTCAGGTTGGTTCTCGGAAGACTACGGGAGCAACAACTTTATGCCAAGTACAGCAAATGCCAGTTCTGGTTAAAGGAAGTGGAGTTCCTAGGACATGTATTATCTGGAGCCGGTGTGGCTGTAAACCCGAACAAGATCTCTGATGTGCTGAACTGGAAAACCCCCACCAATGTGTCGGAAATCAGAAATTTCCTAGGATTGGCTGGTTACTACCGAAGGTTCATTGAAAACTTTTCCAAGATATCCAAGCCCATGACGGATTTGTTAAAGAAGAATCGCAAGTATGCCTGGACAGACGAGTGTGAAGAAAGCTTCAATGTAACAGCCCAAAGTTCAGAACCTAAAAACCCGAATAAATTTCCACTTTTGTGTTGCATTGCATCATGGCATCAGTTTTAAATTTGCAAAAACAAATAAAACAATTGGTTTGGCACCCTTTAAAAACCAAAATGCCAAACTTGTTTTAGCAACTTTCAAAACAATGAAAGCACTCTAACTTGCAAGACAAATACCTTGACTTCGTATATTTGTCAAGGAAGTTCCAAGTGCTCAAATTAATATTTTGACTTGCTTCAAAGTTCTAAAAGATTATTACTTTGGAAATTCTTAAAAATGCCTATTGCTTTGCTTTCAAGTTCTGAAGTAATTGTTGACCACCAATTCTCACTTTTAGTTTTATGTGTGTCAACAATGTTCAAGACTTCAAAATATACTTTTCCCAAAGATAAATAAATGGCTAAGTATTTTAAATCTAGAGAATACCAAAAATGCCATATCCGAACTCTCTACACAAAAGTGCTTCAAAACATTTTATTTTGAGATGCCAATTTTTGTGGTGCTTCTACATATTATGGGGAAGCTCCATGAATTTTCTCATATTTTTGTAAAATGCCTAAGTGCCTTATTTAAATCCTGGAAGTGCTGCTGGACTTAAAAAGAAACAGAAAAGGACAAAGTTGGGAATAAAAACAAAAGAGCAAGGGGCTTTCTGCAAATGCGTCATCTTCTTTCTGTAGCCACAGCGCCATGGCCAGGAGAGGCGCTGCCGCCCGATGCGTCCCCTCCCCTCGTGTCGATCATCTGGGCATCAAAGGCCTGCTCAAGAAGGCTCCCCCGGAACCCTAGCCCTAACCCGTGCGCTAGCTCTCTCTCTCCCTCACCTCTGTTTCCTTCTTCCTCCACCGCACGGCCGCCACGCGGTTTTGCTCGTCGCCGTCGCTCTGAGCCGTCCCCGACGAATCGCGCAGGCCCACGAGCTCCGCCTCGACGTCCTTCCCCGCCTAGCCCGAGGAATCGAGCTGGGATGAAGTAAATCGCCGCCGCCGTCAAGCTCTTCTCCGCCGCCGGCCGGAGCTCCGCCTCGGAATCGCCGCCGTCCCCGTCTACCTCCGGCCTCCCCGAGCACGTGAACGACCTCAGGGTGAGCTCGCGGTTCTTTCCCCTGCTTCCACTCTCCCTCTCTCGCCGTGGTTCGTCGGCGCTCCGCACGCGGCCGTGCGCCACCACGCCTTGTACGCCGCTCGGATTTTCCGGGTTCGATGCGGAACGGATAATCCAGTTAAGGACAGTACCGTTTCCTTTCTCTCCTTAGCCAAGATTTCGAGTCCGAGGTTCGATCGGATATTCCGAGTGCAAATAGATTCGGATTTTCCGAATTTCATCAGTACTCCAAAAACTTTGGTCCTTAGCCATTTTCTGCACCTTGTATCGAATCGGATAATCCGAGTTCAAAACTTTTCGGATTTTCCGATTTAGCACAGTACCAAAATATCCCTGCTTAATTTCTCCTTCTTCTATTTTGGTTCTAAATAATTGTTTTGGGTTGGATGTAACCTATACCCAGTACCTGATTTAAAAAGAGGAAACAACATAATTAAAAGAACATATCTATTTTAGGAAGTTATAAAAGTAATAACTTTTAATCGGTGCCTTCTAAAAATGGTGGTTTATACCAAAATGTTCAGAAAAACATGGATCATCCAGAATCATCGTCATCATGCATAATTGATCACCATTACCATAATGTGCTCTAGTAGTAATTAGAATCATTAAGTTTAAATATGGGGTTTATTTCCGATTAATGCAATAAATCTAATGGGGACCCCATTTAACTTGTTGTGCATGATCAATGCTTCTAGGGTGCATTTAAAATGCTATATCATCATTTTTGTGTGCATTGCACAATTGCCATGTGTTGATTGCTACTTTTGCTTTCCGGTATTGTTTGCTCTCGGTAGATCACGAGTTCGGAGTTGAGCATCATTACTCCGACGAGCAGTTTGACTACTCCGCTCAACAAGGCAAGCGTAATCCCCCTCTGAGCATATCTTATCCTATTTTCCGCAATTATTTTCTCCACTATAATATTGCATGCGGTTCTAAATGTCTTTTGCCTGGATTAGAGTATCCTACTAGTTGCATTAGAATCCTGTTGCCAATACCTGTTTTACCTTCCTACTACCATAGGTTTGTATTGTTGGCCATGGAATACTTACTATGCTATGCAAGTGCTTAGCCATGCTTAGTGAAATGCCTAGTTGTACTAGGGATGGTGAATGCTGGAAACAGGTGTTAACTTGGGACAGTGATGTTGATGGTGGAGAATTGTGGAGATGGATAATAAAATGCTAAGAAGGTGGGGATGAGAGGCCACATGGAATGTGGTGGGTTGTCTCGTTCTTGCCGCCTAGGTGCGAGTTCTGTACCTCCTGAACCAAGACTGAGCGTGCAACCATGCGTGAGGCCTATGCAATTGCAGGAACCCTCATAGACTAAATAACTCGAGCGGGGCTAGCCAGGGTCCTCTAGTTTGGCTTTCCATTTGCGCGTGCGTGATGGTGTTGAACTGAGATGAGGATGGTGGTGTTAGGAAAATAAGTGGCCGTGGGGCGGGGTGTGGTGATCCTGGCAGTCCTACCGCCACTGATGATCCTGGAAAGTCCTTAACGGGGGAGAAGTCGACACCGTTCCCACCCAGCCGGCTTTCCAAGGAAGAGAGCTAATGCGCAGGTAATGGGCCGGGCGGTACGCGTGGCAAACATTTGTACACCCCTGCAGGGTTAAATCTTTTCGAAAAGCCGTGTCCACGGTTACGGACGACTTGGGAATGGACGATGATCATAGAATAACTTAAACGGAATGATTAAAAACTGGGTACTAGAGGTACCAATTTCACGAATGTAAGGTTGACTTCCTCGAGGGTGATTCGGGGAGGTGCCTATGATGAACAGGTACAATGATGTGATGGTGGTTGTTGTTGAGAAAGTGATTTAAGAGAAAAGAGTTACTTCTTACCCCTCTTTGAAAATGTTCTAATAGTCGATGCCTTTGAGTTATGTGTTTCATAAATAAAATCAGCTTTATGCAAAACAGCCATAAAACCTTGAAAGCTAATCATCGAGCATATATTAGCTCTTAATCTTGCGAGTTCGTCGAACTCAACGTCTTTGCTTTTGTTTCAGAGGAGGACTTCACCGACTTCGAAGGTGGGTTCTTTGTGGACGTCGACGAGTAGTCTGGGGTTCCCAGGTGGCAGCTTGGGACATCCCGGAACAGCTGGCGCTGGATGTTTATCTGCAGGCCTCTTAGGCCATATGATGGTTCTTGTTGTTTAGAACAACACACTTCGCTTCCGCATGTTGTAATGTTGGGTCTTTGACCTCTGTTTGTCATTTGCTATCTTTCTCTGTATAAGAGTTGAACTATATGATTTTTGTGTCGTAGAGTCTGTGATGTGCCAGTTGTTCCACAAGTCTTGATCTTACTATTATGCCTTGAGGGTTGCGCCCGTGTTAAGGCATCAATCGGGGTGTTGCGTTGTCTGGAGTGAGGTGTACCCAGCAACGCCTGCCAAAGGTTTTGGCCGGGGATTGGTAAACCCGTAACCTCCGCTTGTATCGCTTAACCGGTGACACGCAGCATCACTGTATAACAGTCGGGTCAGGGCGCCACAAGTTGGTATCAGAGCAGTACTGCCTGTAGGAAACCCTTCTACTGGTCGACGTTGAGTCTAGTGTTTGTGAAAATATTTTTAACCTAAAAATGAGTTGTGAAAACCATCTTAGGATTCTTTTTACTCCTTATCTGGTTACCCTCTAATCTCGGAGCAATCTTACCTCGATTTGAGTTAAAAGTTTTCACTTCTCACCTATTGCTTCAAATGATTAGGATCTCGCGGTTGGGTTCTACCTTGCGTGTTATGTGCCCAGTTGCTCCCGCCGCGCTACAATCCGAAGCTTCATGTGCCGAGAAACCATCTGGAGTACGACGAAAATTCCCATCAACTCAGTTGGTTAGGAACCCTTGTATTCCTATCCAGTTTAATCACTTAATCCGTTCTTTTGGGTTTTAAACCAAGGACTTGAACAGAAGGTCCCGGAGTGTGCCAACTAGCTTGTGTTGAGTCACGTGGTTTCTTAACCATTTGCATCTCTCGCTAGTAACGCATGAAGCTGACCTTTAACCCAAGTCCTTTATGTGGTCTGTGTGGTAAATGGTTGAAACTTAATTTCCCACACCTCGAATGGCTATGTAACTCTAACTCTGCCATAGCCGGAGATTCTGTCTTGGAATCATCTGGGTTATGACCAGAATTTTTCTTAGCGAATTCCCCATCTATGTTCATGCCTCTACTGCATCTCTCCTTTTTGGGCATGGTTATCACAATTGAGTAATAATCGGTGCATCTTCAACATCTTAGGATTCTCCTGAGCATGTTTCTTACTCTAATCTGCTTTCCAACCTTTGTCTGTCAGTTTACAGTGAAGTACTATCGTGCGTTGGTACGTTCCGATGCAAGTTACTCTTGTGGTCCGTCAAGATTTTTCCCTTCGTCTTGTTTGGAGAAACAAACTCCAATATCCTGTCCACTTATCGGACCATGTCAAGGTATTGTAATCTGCAGAATGAGGACCTTGTTTAGTTTTTATTCTGCTCCACCTCCGAGTGTCACACTCTTTTATATCAAAGTATCGTGCTTAACCTCATGATCCTCTTGATGAAGTGATGCTCTTCCACCTTGTTACTCTCCGTCTTCCGAGTGCCTGGTTACTCGAGAATGATAAGTCGTGAGCGATGATGTGGCTATCGGATACTCTCAGCAGTTCTTACTGCGTGGAAATCCAAAGACATTCCTCGTCCTCCTTAACATGATTGGTTATCCGATCAATAAGCTGAGTTTGACAGTGCTACCAAGTCCTTTGGCTTTGATGCACTCCCTCGATTAAAGAGCTAGGTTCACGCAGAAGCTCCCTAGACCACCTCGTTGTGCCTTGAAAGGCATGATCCTCTCTCGAACTCAAAAACATAGCGGTGGATCGTGATATTCTGGAGGTTTTTCCAGAAGTATCGCCAGGTTGTCACCTGACCGTGATGTTGAGCTTCTGAGTAAACTGGTTCTTCGAACAACTCCTTTCTCCAAGAAATTTGTGCTGGATGTCCCGAATTATGCGGTTGAGCTTAAACAACTTGGAGAGTTAAAAGACAAAAGCTCTAACTGATATAGTTCATTCTCAATGGGATGTCTAGTCTGTTTGTGTTGAAGCAAGGAAGTATCTCCGCTTTGGATATGCTAACCTTCAAAATCTTTTGGTTTGAATTGGGCTATCGTCAAATCAAACTCAGACTAACACATTCAGTAGGTTAAACTCAGATTAGAAAGATGATAGTCTGACCAATACTTATGCCTAGTTCTGGTGAAATATGAGTATACAGACTTGGAGTACCTGGATAAGTTTGTTGTTGAGCCCATCAACTACCTTCTTATCTTCTCCTTGTTTGAGGAAATTTATATTGGATACTGGGCGTTAGCATTGGAAAATTGTTGGAACTAACTTTGTGTCTTCCCAAGGTATGTGCTCTGGAAGTTAGAAGCGACTTTCCCTTGGTTCACGTGCAATTACTGAAAGATGTCGCCGTGGATCTGAGTGAATTGTCTGGTTCCCTCCGAATCATTTCAACTCGATCGTGCATGTGTAGAATATTCTCGGAATGGTATGTTGTTACCTCCATTCCTTCGAAATTTCACCTATGCATCCAAGCCATTGATTGAATTGTTCCAGACAGAGAGAAAGTCTGAGAACTTCTTCGTCTTCTTTGGTGTTTCCCCACAAGGACTAAATCGTGTCTCGTTGCAAGTAATCCATGTAGGTGCAGATGTCTTTTGACAAGTGCTAATATGTGAGTTCTGCAATCTTGTTCCTCCTTTGGAGTTGGACGTTCTAGTCTGACTTATAGGGATTCTAGCAATGGTAACCCGTTGGTATCCTCTGCAAGACTTCCTATTCATGTCTGTCGAGTCTGAAGTATGTCTACACCTAACCATGTCTGAATCTCAATCAGAAACGATGGTTGGTGATCCTCAAGAAGCTTGACCTCGATGTCTATAACATTAAGAAGTTCTCTCGATACTAACATTCCTGGAGTTTCTAAAGTTCTCTTGGTCCATCTTCATGATCCTTCTCCTGTGGTTTGAAATGCTCCTCCGCAAGGAAGGTTCTACCTAAGTTGCCTAGTAGAGGTTACCTCTTTATCTGTCGGAATCTTGTTTTAACGTTTTTTCCTCGGAGTCTTAAGGCCTTGTGCAAAGTTCATATTCTCAACCTTTTGAGGAACAATTGTCTACCAACCGGAAACTTCTTATCAATCTCCCGTCACCCGCATGTGTCTCCTAACTGTCAAATCACGGGATACTTGAAATCCCATTCGAACATTCTACTAGGAGGTACTCGGTCATTGTATCTTCCCTAAGATCCATCTTTTCGGTGAGGTTCCCTTCTTTTCCTATGGTGTACTTGTTAGTGACCTCGAAGTGAAGTCGGTGAAGATCTTCATGATGCCTTTGATCAACCTCTTCAAGAAAGAAGCCACCTGAAGTGAGAAGATCGCGTAGTGCCGTTGTAACCCTCTTCCCTCTTTCCTACTCTAAGAATCTCGGGACGAGATTCCTGTAAGGAGTGTAGAATTGTAACAGCCCAAAGTTCAGAACCTAAAAACCCGAATAAATTTCCACTTTTGTGTTGCATTGCATCATGGCATCAATTTTAAATTTGCAAAAACAAATAAAACAATTGGTTTGGCACCCTTTAAAAACCAAAATGCCAAACTTGTTTTAGCAACTTTCAAAACAATGAAAGCACTCTAACTTGCAAGACAAATACCTTGACTTCGTATATTTGTCAAGGAAGTTCCAAGTGCTCAAATTAATATTTTGACTTGCTTCAAAGTTCTAAAAGATTATTACTTTGGAAATTCTTAAAAATGCCTATTGCTTTGCTTTCAAGTTCTGAAGTAATTGTTGACCACCAATTCTCACTTTTAGTTTTATGTGTGTCAACAATGTTCAAGACTTCAAAATATACTTTTCCCAAAGATAAATAAATGGCTAAGTATTTTAAATCTAGAGAATACCAAAAATGCCATATCCGAACTCTCTACACAAAAGTGCTTCAAAACATTTTATTTTGAGATGCCAATTTTTGTGGTGCTTCTACATATTATGGGGAAGCTCCATGAATTTTCTCCTATTTTTGTAAAATGCCTAAGTGCCTTATTTAAATCCTGGAAGTGCTGCTGGACTTAAAAAGAAACAGAAAAGGACGAAGTTGGGAATAAAAACAAAAGAGCAAGGGGCTTTCTGCAAATGCGTCATCTTCTTTCTGTAGCCACAGCGCCATGGCCAGGAGAGGCGCTGCCGCCCGATGCGTCCCCTCCCCTCGTGTCGATCATCTGGGCATCAAAGGCCTGCTCAAGAAGGCTCCCCCGGAACCCTAGCCCTAACCCGTGCGCTAGCTCTCTCTCTCCCTCACCTCTGTTTCCTTCTTCCTCCACCGCACGGCCGCCACGCGGTTTTGCTCGTCGCCGTCGCTCTGAGCCGTCCCCGACGAATTGCGCAGGCCCACGAGCTCCGCCTCGACGTCCTTCCCCGCCTAGCCCGAGGAATCGAGCTGGGATGAAGTAAATCGCCGCCGCCGTCAAGCTCTTCTCCGCCGCCGGCCGGAGCTCCGCCTCGGAATCGCCGCCGTCCCCGTCTACCTCCGGCCTCCCCGAGCACGTGAACGACCTCAGGGTGAGCTCGCGGTTCTTTCCCCTGCTTCCACTCTCCCTCTCTCGCCGTGGTTCGCCGGCGCTCCGCACGCGGCCGTGCGCCACCACGCCTTGTATGCCGCTCGGATTTTCCGGGTTCGATGCGGAACGGATAATCCGGTTAAGGACAGTACCGTTTCCTTTCTCTCCTTAGCCAAGATTTCGAGTCCGAGGTTCGATCGGATATTCCGAGTGCAAATAGATTCGGATTTTCCGAATTTCATCAGTACTCCAAAAACTTTGGTCCTTAGCCATTTTCTGTACCTTGTATCGAATCGGATAATCCGAGTTCAAAACTTTTCGGATTTTCCGATTTAGCACAGTACCAAAATATCCCTGCTTAATTTCTCCTTCTTCTATTTTGGTTCTAAATAATTGTTTTGGGTTGGATGTAACCTATACCCAGTACCTGATTTAAAAAGAGGAAACAACATAATTAAAAGAACATATCTATTTTAGGAAGTTATAAAAGTAATAACTTTTAATCGGTGCCTTCTAAAAATGGTGGTTTATACCAAAATGTTCAGAAAAACATGGATCATCCAGAATCATCGTCATCATGCATAATTGATCACCATTACCATAATGTGCTCTAGTAGTAATTAGAATCATTAAGTTTAAATATGGGGTTTATTTCCGATTAATGCAATAAATCTAATGGGGACCCCATTTAACTTGTTGTGCATGATCAATGCTTCTAGGGTGCATTTAAAATGCTATATCATCATTTTTGTGTGCATTGCACAATTGCCATGTGTTGATTGCTACTTTTGCTTTCCGGTATTGTTTGCTCTCGGTAGATCACGAGTTCGGAGTTGAGCATCATTACTCCGACGAGCAGTTTGACTACTCCGCTCAACAAGGCAAGCGTAATCCCCCTCTGAGCATATCTTATCCTATTTTCCGCAATTATTTTCTCCACTATAATATTGCATGCGGTTCTAAATGTCTTTTGCCTGGATTAGAGTATCCTACTAGTTGCATTAGAATCCTGTTGCCAATACCTGTTTTACCTTCCTACTACCATAGGTTTGTATTGTTGGCCATGGAATACTTACTATGCTATGCAAGTGCTTAGCCATGCTTAGTGAAATGCCTAGTTGTACTAGGGATGGTGAATGCTGGAAACAGGTGTTAACTTGGGACAGTGATGTTGATGGTGGAGAATTGTGGAGATGGATAATAAAATGCTAAGAAGGTGGGGATGAGAGGCCACATGGAATGTGGTGGGTTGTCTCGTTCTTGCCGCCTAGGTGCGAGTTCTGTACCTCCTGAACCAAGACTGAGCGTGCAACCATGCGTGAGGCCTATGCAATTGCAGGAACCCTCATAGACTAAATAACTCGAGCGGGGCTAGCCAGGGTCCTCTAGTTTGGCTTTCCATTTGCGCGTGCGTGATGGTGTTGAACTGAGATGAGGATGGTGGTGTTAGGAAAATAAGTGGCCGTGGGGCGGGGTGTGGTGATCCTGGCAGTCCTACCGCCACTGATGATCCTGGAAAGTCCTTAACGGGGGAGAAGTCGACACCGTTCCCACCCAGCCGGCTTTCCAAGGAAGAGAGCTAATGCGCAGGTAATGGGCCGGGCGGTACGCGTGGCAAACATTTGTACACCCCTGCAGGGTTAAATCTTTTCGAAAAGCCGTGTCCACGGTTACGGACGACTTGGGAATGGACGATGATCATAGAATAACTTAAACGGAATGATTAAAAACTGGGTACTAGAGGTACCAATTTCACGAATGTAAGGTTGACTTCCTCGAGGGTGATTCGGGGAGGTGCCTATGATGAACAGGTACAATGATGTGATGGTGGTTGTTGTTGAGAAAGTGATTTCAAGAGAAAAGAGTTACTTCTTACCCCTCTTTGAAAATGTTCTAATAGTCGATGCCTTTGAGTTATGTGTTTCATAAATAAAATCAGCTTTATGCAAAACAGCCATAAAACCTTGAAAGCTAATCATCGAGCATATATTAGCTCTTAATCTTGCGAGTTCGTCGAACTCAACGTCTTTGCTTTTGTTTCAGAGGAGGACTTCACCGACTTCGAAGGTGGGTTCTTTGTGGACGTCGACGAGTAGTCTGGGGTTCCCAGGTGGCAGCTTGGGACATCCCGGAACAGCTGGCGCTGGATGTTTATCTGCAGGCCTCTTAGGCCATATGATGGTTCTTGTTGTTTAGAACAACACACTTCGCTTCCGCATGTTGTAATGTTGGGTCTGTGACCTCTGTTTGTCATTTGCTATCTTTCTCTGTATAAGAGTTGAACTATATGATTTTTGTGTCGTAGAGTCTGTGATGTGCCAGTTGTTCCACAAGTCTTGATCTTACTATTATGCCTTGAGGGTTGCGCCCGTGTTAAGGCATCAATCGGGGTGTTGCGTTGTCTGGAGTGAGGTGTACCCAGCAACGCCTGCCAAAGGTTTTGGCCGGGGATTGGTAAACCCGTAACCTCCGCTTGTATCGCTTAACCTGTGACACGCAGCATCACTGTATAACAGTCGGGTCAGGGCGCCACAAGTTGGTATCAGAGCAGTACTGCCTGTAGGAAACCCTTCTACTGGTCGACGTTGAGTCTAGTGTTTGTGAAAATATTTTTAACCTAAAAATGAGTTGTGAAAACCATCTTAGGATTCTTTTTACTCCTTATCTGGTTACCCTCTAATCTCGGAGCAATCTTACCTCGATTTGAGTTAAAAGTTTTCACTTCTCACCTATTGCTTCAAATGATTAGGATCTCGCGGTTGGGTTCTACCTTGCGTGTTATGTGCCCAGTTGCTCCCGCCGCGCTACAATCCGAAGCTTCATGGGCCGAGAAATCATCTGGAGTACGACGAAAATTCCCATCAACTCAGTTGGTTAGGAACCCTTGTATTCCTATCCAGTTTAATCACTTAATCCGTTCTTTTGGGTTTTAAACCAAGGACTTGAACAGAAGGTCCCGGAGTGTGCCAACTAGCTTGTGTTGAGTCACGTGGTTTCTTAACCATTTGCATCTCTCGCTAGTAACGCATG
This sequence comes from Poa pratensis, assembly GCA_947311845.1. NCBI lineage: Eukaryota > Viridiplantae > Streptophyta > Magnoliopsida > Poales > Poaceae > Poa > Poa pratensis. Next base: position 19,066,534 of record CAMZMU010000068.1, read on the forward strand.
AAGCTGACCTTTAACCCAAGTCCTTTATGTGGTCTGTGTGGTAAATGGTTGAAACTTAATTTCCCACACCTCGAATGGCTATGTAACTCTAACTCTGCCATAGCCGGAGATTCTGTCTTGGAATCATCTGGGTTATGACCAGAATTTTTCTTAGCGAATTCCCCATCTATGTTCATGCCTCTACTGCATCTCTCCTTTTTGGGCATGGTTATCACAATTGAGTAATAATCGGTGCATCTTCAACATCTTAGGATTCTCCTGAGCATGTTTCTTACTCTAATCTGCTTTCCAACCTTTGTCTGTCAGTTGACAGTGAAGTACTATCGTGCGTTGGTATGTTCCGATGCAAGTTACTCTTGTGGTCCGTCAAGATTTTTCCCTTCGTCTTGTTTGGAGAAACAAACTCCAATATCCTGTCCACTTATCGGACCATGTCAAGGTATTGTAATCTGCAGAATGAGGACCTTGTTTAGTTTTTATTCTGCTCCACCTCCGAGTGTCACACTCTTTTATATCAAAGTATCGTGCTTAACCTCATGATCCTCTTGATGAAGTGATGCTCTTCCACCTTGTTACTCTCCGTCTTCCGAGTGGCTTGTTACTCGAGAATGATAAGTCGTGAGCGATGATGTGGCTATCGGATACTCTCAGCAGTTCTTACTGCGTGGAAATCCAAAGACATTCCTCGTCCTCCTTAACATGATTGGTTATCCGATCAATAAGCTGAGTTTGACAGTGCTACCAAGTCCTTTGGCTTTGATGCACTCCCTCGGTTAAAGAGCTAGGTTCACGCAGAAGCTCCCTAGACCACCTCGTTGTGCCTTGAAAGGCATGATCCTCTCTCGAACTCAAAAACATAGCGGTGGATCGTGATATTCTGGAGGTTTTTCCAGAAGTATCGCCAGGTTGTCACCTGACCGTGATGTTGAGCTTCTGAGTAAACTGGTTCTTCGAACAACTCCTTTCTCCAAGAAATTTGTGCTGGATGTCCCGAATTATGCGGTTGAGCTTAAACAACTTGGAGAGTTAAAAGACAAAAGCTCTAACTGATATAGTTCATTCTCAATGGGATGTCTAGTCTGTTTGTGTTGAAGCAAGGAAGTATCTCCGCTTTGGATATGCTAACCTTCAAAATCTTTTGGTTTGAATTGGGCTATCGTCAAATCAAACTCAGACTAACACATTCAGTAGGTTAAACTCAGATTAGAAAGATGATAGTCTGACCAATACTTATGCCTAGTTCTGGTGAAATATGAGTATACAGACTTGGAGTACCTGGATAAGTTTGTTGTTGAGCCCATCAACTACCTTCTTATCTTCTCCTTGTTTGAGGAAATTTATATTGGATACTGGGCGTTAGCATTGGAAAATTGTTGGAACTAACTTTGTGTCTTCCCAAGGTATGTGCTCTGGAAGTTAGAAGCGACTTTCCCTTGGTTCACGTGCAATTACTGAAAGATGTCGCCGTGGATCTGAGTGAATTGTCTGGTTCCCTCCGAATCATTTCAACTCGATCGTGCATGTGTAGAATATTCTCGGAATGGTATGTTGTTACCTCCATTCCTTCGAAATTTCACCTATGCATCCAAGCCATTGATTGAATTGTTCCAGACAGAGAGAAAGTCTGAGAACTTCTTCGTCTTCTTTGGTGTTTCCCCACAAGGACTAAATCGTGTCTCGTTGCAAGTAATCCATGTAGGTGCAGATGTCTTTTGACAAGTGCTAATATGTGAGTTCTGCAATCTTGTTCCTCCTTTGGAGTTGGACGTTCTAGTCTGACTTATAGGGATTCTAGCAATGGTAACCCGTTGGTATCCTCTGCAAGACTTCCTATTCATGTCTGTCGAGTCTGAAGTATCTCTACACCTAACCATGTCTGAATCTCAATCAGAAACGATGGTTGGTGATCCTCAAGAAGCTTGACCTCGATGTCTATAACATTAAGAAGTTCTCTCGATACTAACATTCCTGGAGTTTCTAAAGTTCTCTTGGTCCATCTTCATGATCCTTCTCCTGTGGTTTGAAATGCTCCTCCGCAAGGAAGGTTCTACCTAAGTTGCCTAGTAGAGGTTACCTCTTTATCTGTCGGAATCTTGTTTTAACGTTTTTTCCTCGGAGTCTTAAGGCCTTGTGCAAAGTTCATATTCTCAACCTTTTGAGGAACAATTGTCTACCAACCGGAAACTTCTTATCAATCTCCCGTCACCCGCATGTGTCTCCTAACTGTCAAATCACGGGATACTTGAAATCCCATTCGAACATTCTACTAGGAGGTACTCGGTCGTTGTATCTTCCCTAAGATCCATCTTTTCGGTGAGGTTCCCTTCTTTTCCTATGGTGTACTTGTTAGTGACCTCGAAGTGAAGTCGGTGAAGATCTTCATGATGCCTTTGATCAACCTCTTCAAGAAAGAAGCCACCTGAAGTGAGAAGATCGCGTAGTGCCGTTGTAACCCTCTTCCCTCTTTCCTACTCTAAGAATCTCGGGACGAGATTCCTGTAAGGAGTGTAGAATTGTAACAGCCCAAAGTTCAGAACCTAAAAACCCGAATAAATTTCCACTTTTGTGTTGCATTGCATCATGGCATCAATTTTAAATTTGCAAAAACAAATAAAACAATTGGTTTGGCACCCTTTAAAAACCAAAATGCCAAACTTGTTTTAGCAACTTTCAAAACAATGAAAGCACTCTAACTTGCAAGACAAATACCTTGACTTCGTATATTTGTCAAGGAAGTTCCAAGTGCTCAAATTAATATTTTGACTTGCTTCAAAGTTCTAAAAGATTATTACTTTGGAAATTCTTAAAAATGCCTATTGCTTTGCTTTCAAGTTCTGAAGTAATTGTTGACCACCAATTCTCACTTTTAGTTTTATGTGTGTCAACAATGTTCAAGACTTCAAAATATACTTTTCCCAAAGATAAATAAATGGCTAAGTATTTTAAATCTAGAGAATACCAAAAATGCCATATCCGAACTCTCTACACAAAAGTGCTTCAAAACATTTTATTTTGAGATGCCAATTTTTGTGGTGCTTCTACATATTATGGGGAAGCTCCATGAATTTTCTCCTATTTTTGTAAAATGCCTAAGTGCCTTATTTAAATCCTGGAAGTGCTGCTGGACTTAAAAAGAAACAGAAAAGGACGAAGTTGGGAATAAAAACAAAAGAGCAAGGGGCTTTCTGCAAATGCGTCATCTTCTTTCTATAGCCACAGCGCCATGGCCAGGAGAGGCGCTACCGCCCGATGCGTCCCCTCCCCTCGTGTCGATCATCTGGGCATCAAAGGCCTGCTCAAGAAGGCTCCCCCGGAACCCTAGCCCTAACCCGTGCGCTAGCTCTCTCTCTCCCTCACCTCTGTTTCCTTCTTCCTCCACCGCACGGCCGCCACGCGGTTTTGCTCGTCGCCGTCGCTCTGAGCCGTCCCCGACGAATTGCGCAGGCCCACGAGCTCCGCCTCGACGTCCTTCCCCGCCTAGCCCGAGGAATCGAGCTGGGATGAAGTAAATCGCCGCCGCCGTCAAGCTCTTCTCCGCCGCCGGCCGGAGCTCCGCCTCGGAATCGCCGCCGTCCCCGTCTACCTCCGGCCTCCCCGAGCACGTGAACGACCTCAGGGTGAGCTCGCGGTTCTTTCCCCTGCTTCCACTCTCCCTCTCTCGCCGTGGTTCGCCGGCGCTCCGCACGCGGCCGTGCGCCACCACGCCTTGTACGCCGCTCGGATTTTCCGGGTTCGATGCGGAACGGATAATCCGGTTAAGGACAGTACCGTTTCCTTTCTCTCCTTAGCCAAGATTTCGAGTCCGAGGTTCGATCGGATATTCCGAGTGCAAATAGATTCGGATTTTCCGAATTTCATCAGTACTCCAAAAACTTTGGTCCTTAGCCATTTTCTGTACCTTGTATCGAATCGGATAATCCGAGTTCAAAACTTTTCGGATTTTCCGATTTAGCACAGTACCAAAATATCCCTGCTTAATTTCTCCTTCTTCTATTTTGGTTCTAAATAATTGTTTTGGGTTGGATGTAACCTATACCCAGTACCTGATTTAAAAAGAGGAAACAACATAATTAAAAGAACATATCTATTTTAGGAAGTTATAAAAGTAATAACTTTTAATCGGTGCCTTCTAAAAATGGTGGTTTATACCAAAATGTTCAGAAAAACATGGATCATCCAGAATCATCGTCATCATGCATAATTGATCACCATTACCATAATGTGCTCTAGTAGTAATTAGAATCATTAAGTTTAAATATGGGGTTTATTTCCGATTAATGCAATAAATCTAATGGGACCCCATTTAACTTGTTGTGCATGATCAATGCTTCTAGGGTGCATTTAAAATGCTATATCATCATTTTTGTGTGCATTGCACAATTGCCATGTGTTGATTGCTACTTTTGCTTTCCGGTATTGTTTGCTCTCGGTAGATCACGAGTTCGGAGTTGAGCATCATTACTCCGACGAGCAGTTTGACTACTCCGCTCAACAAGGCAAGCGTAATCCCCCTCTGAGCATATCTTATCCTATTTTCCGCAATTATTTTCTCCACTATAATATTGCATGCGGTTCTAAATGTCTTTTGCCTGGATTAGAGTATCCTACTAGTTGCATTAGAATCCTGTTGCCAATACCTGTTTTACCTTCCTACTACCATAGGTTTGTATTGTTGGCCATGGAATACTTACTATGCTATGCAAGTGCTTAGCCATGCTTAGTGAAATGCCTAGTTGTACTAGGGATGGTGAATGCTGGAAACAGGTGTTAACTTGGGACAGTGATGTTGATGGTGGAGAATTGTGGAGATGGATAATGAAATGCTAAGAAGGTGGGGATGAGAGGCCACATGGAATGTGGTGGGTTGTCTCGTTCTTGCCGCCTAGGTGCGAGTTCTGTACCTCCTGAACCAAGACTGAGCGTGCAACCATGCGTGAGGCCTATGCAATTGCAGGAACCCTCATAGACTAAATAACTCGAGCGGGGCTAGCCAGGGTCCTCTAGTTTGGCATTCCATTTGCGCGTGCGTGATGGTGTTGAACTGAGATGAGGATGGTGGTGTTAGGAAAATAAGTGGCCGTGGGGCGGGGTGTGGTGATCCTGGCAGTCCTACCGCCACTGATGATCCTGGAAAGTCCTTAACGGGGGAGAAGTCGACACCGTTCCCACCCAGCCGGCTTTCTAAGGAAGAGAGCTAATGCGCAGGTAATGGGCCGGGCGGTACGCGTGGCAAACATTTGTACACCCCTGCAGGGTTAAATCTTTTCGAAAAGCCGTGTCCACGGTTACGGACGACTTGGGAATGGACGATGATCATAGAATAACTTAAACAGAATGATTAAAAACTGGGTACTAGAGGTACCAATTTCACGAATGTAAGGTTGACTTCCTCGAGGGTGATTCGGGGAGGTGCCTATGATGAACAGGTACAATGATGTGATGGTGGTTGTTGTTGAGAAAGTGATTTCAAGAGAAAAGAGTTACTTCTTACCCCTCTTTGAAAATGTTCTAATAGTCGATGCCTTTGAGTTATGTGTTTCATAAATAAAATCAGCTTTATGCAAAACAGCCATAAAACCTTGAAAGCTAATCATCGAGCATATATTAGCTCTTAATCTTGCGAGTTCGTCGAACTCAACATCTTTGCTTTTGTTTCAGAGGAGGACTTCACCGACTTCGAAGGTGGGTTCTTTGTGGACGTCGACGAGTAGTCTGGGGTTCCCAGGTGGCAGCTTGGGACATCCCGGAACAGCTGGCGCTGGATGTTTATCTGCAGGCCTCTTAGGCCATATGATGGTTCTTGTTGTTTAGAACAACACACTTCGCTTCCGCATGTTGTAATGTTGGGTCTGTGACCTCTGTTTGTCATTTGCTATCTTTCTCTGTATAAGAGTTGAACTATATGATTTTTGTGTCGTAGAGTCTGTGATGTGCCAGTTGTTCCACAAGTCTTGATCTTACTATTATGCCTTGAGGGTTGCGCCCGTGTTAAGGCATCAATCGGGGTGTTGCGTTGTCTGGAGTGAGGTGTACCCAGCAACGCCTGCCAAAGGTTTTGGCCGGGGATTGGTAAACCCGTAACCTCCGCTTGTATCGCTTAACCGGTGACACGCAGCATCACTGTATAACAGTCGGGTCAGGGCGCCACATTCAACGAGTTGAAGACCCGGTTAACCACAGCCCCAATACTATTGTTGCCTGATGATGCCAAAGATTTTACCGTATACTGTGACGCATGTAGGAATGGACTAGGGGCCGTACTCATGCAAGAAGGGAAGGTCATCGCATATGTATCAAGGCAACTCAAGACCCACGAACTCAATTACCCCACCCACGACTTGGAATTGGCCGCCGTCATACTCGCCCTGAAAACTTGGCGACATCACCTTACTGGTCGAAGATGCGAGATCTACACGGATCACAAAAGCTTGAAATACATTTTCACCCAGCCTGACCTTAACCTGAGGCAAAGAAGGTGGCTGGAAGTGATCAAGGACTACGACCTTGGAATTCATTACCATCTGGGGAAGGCCAACGTGGTAGCAGATGCCCTAAGCAGGAAGCCCCCAAAGATGCGACCAAGTTTAGAGAAAGAGTTCGCAAAGCTAAATTTGTGCGTGGGAAGTAGGGCCTATTTGAGCACCTTGGAGGTGAAACCAAACCTGGAGGAAGAGATAAAAACCGAGCAGGCCAACGACCCCGGCATAAAAGGAATCAAGATCAAAATACCCCTGGGTAAGGCCAAAGAATTTTCCTTGGACAATCAAGGAGTGCTCCGCTACGGTAACCGCCTTCGTGTACCCGATAAGGCCGCGCTAAAACAGTAAATCCTCAGGGAAGCCCATGAGTCTGCCTATTCTATCCACCCGGGAAGTACCAAGATGTACCAAAATTTGAAACAAATATTCTGGTTGGCCGGTATGAAGAAGGAGATCGCCTACTATGTCGCGTGTTGCAACGTATGCAATCTAGTGAAAGCCGAGCACCAAAAACCCGCGGGATTTCTCCAACCCCTTAAAGTGCCCGAGTGGAAATGGGGCAACATAAGTATGGATTTCATTGTCGGACTTCCCAAGTCCAGCCGAGGAAATGATTCTATCTGGGTCATTGTCGACCGTTTGATGAAGGTGTTTCACTTTATCCCCGTCAAGACAACGTACCATTCGGACCAGCTAGCACAACTCTATGTGAACAGGATTTTCAAAGTCCATGGAGTTCCGAAGACCATTGTGTCAGACAGAGGTACACAATTTACCTCCAAATTTTGGACAAGCCTGCATCAGGCCATGGGGACAAAGCTATCATTTAGCACAGCATATCACCCTCAGACGGACGACCAAACAGAGCAAGTCAACCAAATATTAGAAGACATGCTCCGCTCATGTGTGCTCGCCTATGGAGCAGGATGGAAGATAGTTTACCCTATGCGGAGTTCTCATACAACAACAGCTACCAGGGCAGCTTGAAAATGTCACCATTTGAAGCACTGTATGGGAGGAAGTGTCGGACCCCACTCAACTGGTCCGAAGCTAGAGACAGTAAGATCTTTAGGCCCGATGTTTTGTTGGAAGCCGAAAAGCAAGTACATGTGATTCGAGACCGGCTCAAGGCAGCTCAGTCCCGCCAGAAAAGTTATTACGACTGACGGCACCGTCAGATACACTTCGAAGAAAACGACTATGTCTATCTTCGGGTAACACCCCTCAAGGGCCTGAAAAGGTTCCACATGAAAGGGAAGCTGGCCCCGAGATTTATTGGACCCTTCAAGATCTTGGCAAGAAAAGGGTCGGTAGCGTACCAGCTGGAACTACCAGAGGAATTGACTGGAGTGCACGACGTCTTCCACGTATCCCAGCTGAGGAAGTGCATCTCACCCCAAACCAAACAGGCCGACTTTAGGGAATTGAAGTTGAGCAGCGAACTGACTTACGAGGAACACCCCGTCAGGATCTTGGATGAGTCAGAACGCCGCACACGCAACAAGGTCACAAAGTTCTACAAGGTACAGTGGGACAGACACACAGAAGAAGAGGCCACCTGGGAACGTGAAGATTTGCTAAGGACTGAGTATCCGTATCTGTTCAACGAGCCGCAGGAATCTCGGGGACGAGATTCATCCTAAGGGGGGAAGGTTTGTAACACCCTAGATTTTTGGCCCTTTTAAATTTTTTCCAAAATACATTATTTCTATTTATTTAAATGCATCTGGATTTAAACCTCAGGAAAAATCATTGTAAATCTTAAACCTTTTAAATCTGATAAATCAAGTTGGGATCTTGTGCCTTCCATTCCCCTCCCACTTGGTACTTGTATCTGTGGTTTTGCCTTGGACAAATATTGATTTGAGAAATTCCTTTTCTCATTTAAAATTTATCCTTTTATTTGGCCTTCCAAAGGAAACCCTATTTTTATGTCCTTAAAAATTCTGCAAAAATTAGGGAACCTTCCCTAGTTGATGTAGATCTCATTTATAAAAAAACATAGTGCCATGACTTAGGAAAATTTTCCCTCCACATTTGTTTTTACAATCTGCCTATTTTCTCAAAGTATTTTTAGATCTATCAAAAACAATTCTCCTGGATAAATCCAAGGCAGGGATAAGCTCCTCTTCATCACTCCTACCTCAGGACAAAAGGGCATCTCCATCCAACTCCATCTACCCCTCCAAACAATTAAATTCCATTTTGGCCAGTACTGTTTTTCCAATTTTCTAGTCGCACCAAGTTTCGAATTTGGGAAAACTTTAGTCAGCAAAGTTGGAGGGTTTTCAATTTGGCGCACAGAGGAGAAAACCTCACCCATTTTGGAGCACGGAGCTGGGAGTTACATCTCGATGCCGCTTCTGGCATGCCCAGAACGGTGGTCACCGTCGACGTGGCCGTGCCAGGTGGCGCCGCCCGTTCCTGGTCGACGCCGTTCTGTTTCCCCTCACCCTAGACCGTGCCCAACGGGTCCCCCTCCACCCTCTCCGCCGTCCAGCACCCACGCATCGCCGGAGAAGCTAGTCCCCCCCTCGCCACCGACGCAAGCCGACGCGCCGCGCAGCACAGTGCAACGGAGACCCCGCTTGTCAGCCTCTCCATCGCCGCCCCGTGCCTCTCCCCTCCCCTGTGTGCTCGTGAGGTGCTCCGCCACACACCGCCACCGTCAGCTCCATGACGCACCGCCCAGACAGTGCACAAGCACAGCACCCACCACCTCACCGTACCAGCCATGGCGGCCACCCTCTCGAATCGCTATAAAAGGAGATCCCCATCACCCTCCAAGCACTGCACCACCACTCCTCCCCTCCCAATCATCCTCCACCGCAGTACCCGAGCCCGGGGAGCACCACATCACCGGCGGCGAGCTAGCCCTAGCCGCATGGTCTCCACTCGATTTCTTCGCCTAGAGCACCTCCCCCGTCGATTCCTCGCCCACACCACCACCACAGACCACCATGAACCCCCAGCCACCTTCCCCTGGTTGATTGGTGGCCGGAGTCATTGTATCCTTCGTCGACAGATCGCCATCGCCGCGGGAGAGGAAGCTCTGCTTCCTTACGACCTCTCCGGCAACCACGAGTGCGCAGGCAAGCTGCGCCACGCCTCCCCGAGCCTCCCTGCCTCCTCTCCCTCACCTCCTCGTCGCCCCAGCCGCCGAAAACGCCGCCGGAGAGTTCGTCGGAGTGGCACAGTACCCTCCCCTAATTTCGCACGGAATAAAGGTTTAAACACTGTGCCGCTGACTGGTGGGTCCCGCTGTCAGATTTTTATTCATTTCCCGAAACATTTTATGTTTTATTTTTCTATTTGAAATTGGCAGAATTTAAATCCAACTTTGAAAGGCCATATCTCCCTCAAAAATGATCAGAAAAATGTGAAACCAATTTTGGTAGCTTTGTTTTGAAAATATCTTTCCATTGGAACCAAAATGGATTTATTTGGAATTTATTTTTTTGGCATTTATTCGATGGCTTAAAGAGGGGTTTTTGATGCATTTTTATTTCCCTTGTTAGATTTAAACCTCTCCAACGAAGTGGAAGTTGTTCCCGAACCATACCCCACTGCTGAAGGCAAGCCGTTAACCCGATCTCAAGCTCGGTCGAACTTTAGGAATTTCCGTGGTTGTTTAAATTGGTTGATGTTGCATCTCGCATGCCATATTGCATTAAATATTGTCGCATCGATATATCTGTTGATCTTCACAACACCCTTTCTTTTTTCAAATGAGATGGCACTGGTCGGAGGTAGCTCCGCCACAGTCATCCGGTTGACGCTTTCTTTCCTTGTCAAACGAGAAGGCGTCGGTCGGAGGTAGCTCCGCCACAGTCATCCGGTTGACGTTTCTTTTCCATGTCAAACGAGAAGGCGCTGGTCGGAGGTACCTCCGCAACAGTCATCCGGTTGACGTTTCTTTTCCTTGTCAAACGAGAAGGCGCTGGTCGGAGGTAGCTCCGCCACAGTCATCCGGTTGACGTTTCTTTTCTTTTGTCGAACGAGAAGGCGCTGGTCGGAGGTAGCTCCGCCACAGTCATCCGGTTGACGTTTCTTTTTCTTTTGTCGAACGAGAAGGCGCTGGTCGGAGGTAGCTCTGCCACAGTCATCCGGTTGACACCATTTTATTTTCTGGACATTGTTATGTGGAGGTTAATATGTTTTATTTACTTCTTGAATTACCATATGAATATCGTGTGTTGCTTGGAAGGCTGGAATAAAATTGGACTAAGAAGATAACCACCTCCCTCGACTAGATTGTGTCGCATAGTGCCACTCACCAAGCACAACCAGCACAACCATGCGTCGTTCATATGGGCGGACCATGACCGAGTATTCTATCAAGCCTCCTTTGGCGCCACCCATTTGGCAAGTCTAGTCGGTTACCTTTGTGGTCGGGGCTAGTCTTGCGAAGGTTCCGAAGCTAGGCGTCGCTCATCTGTTGGGGGCGTGCCGGATTCACTTCGTCATAAGACTTGGTCTCTTGGACGTGCCGGTGGCTACACAGGGAGTGTCCGGGTAGAATAAGCGGTTGTGGAAGTGTGGGTTTGTACTGTCGCCATGATCGGTTCTAGTACTTCGTTGCCGGTGGTACAAGCCTAGACTTCAGCGTGTGGATAAAAGTTGCAACCTCTCGAGAGTGTCAATCTAGAATCTAGCCTTGTCCCTAGGTTATGGGACGATGTTTGGGTCAAGTCACGCTATGAGTCAGTCCAGCCGAACTTGGAGAAATAATTAATGTGAACCCAACGATCACGTGGAAATTTGAGAGTCTAGCCAGAGTTGGCTAAGGACTTGAGAATCGAGAAATAAGCCAGAGTTGGCTAGAGGCTTGGAAGCCTAGTTGTGGTTACGAGTTGTTGAGTGAGAAACATGATCTCACTTGATAACACGAAACGTCCCTACTAAGGTAAGTAGGTAAGTTAAGTCCAACCGTTAAGCTTGGACTCGGACTTAAATACCTGAACTTATGCCATGCTACTTTCCGAACTTATGCCATGCCATATAGATAGACCTTGTTTGATTTTGGGCTAATGTCTTGCGAGTACATTCAATGTACTCACCTGGCTTTTCATGTGGCCAGACCCCGCTGCACCCGTCGTCGAGTACCCGCTGTACGAGAACTAGGAACCAGTGTCCCAGGCAGGACCCCGTGGAATAAGGCCTTCGTTGCCACGCTACTACCTACGTACCCGCTGTGATCTCTGATAGAGGCTCGATGTTAGAAAAATAATGTACATACTGTTGTGTTCGCCTGTTGCACGAATCGCTAGAGCCTCACCCCCTGTTGTAATATATATTGTAACCGACCGAACTCGGAGCCTTGAATATATTTGGTTATGTCTTTGTTTATCAAGTTGTCATATATCCAGTGTCTCTGGGACTGGTATATGGGGTAGCTCGATCATCTGGATCGGGATGCCACACCTGTCCGCCCCACCAACTACGCTCGTGGCAACGTCATCATGGGCGCGACCTTCGTCTTGGCGCCCAAGTCTTCCACCAGCTTCCGGCGAGCTGGCGGTCTTATCCCTTCAGCGGTACGGATGGAGGACCCGGGGGCACGCCTGGTCTCCTGCCGGGCGCATGGACCTGCGGGTATTCCGCCTTGTTCTCCGGGCAAGGGGTGACCCCAGAAGGTCGCCTGGTCCTTAGCCGCAGAGCGTTGTTGTCGAACTTGTCGAGTTTCCTTGGGGCAGATGAGCTAACCCATCTGCTGAACTTGACTCATTGCCTTATCCATCTTCTTGGTGGGCCCCAGTGGTGGACCCAGTTTGGCAGCATCAGGGAACCCCATGTTCCACTGCTGCGACAGTAGCCCCCGGGCATGGTCCCGGCGGCTCTTGCTTCAATTGCTGCCGGGGCTATGGCCAAAGAGTTGGCCAAAGTGTGTGTCCGGCGACTTGCCTTGACTGCTTTGCCTGAGGCTCACTAGGGTGAAGTAGAGACGAGCCCCCAAGCCTTCTTGGACTTGGTCGCGGCGAACGTTGCGGTTCGCACGGACGGCCAACGTCTATCTTGAATCCAACGGGAGGGAGCGCTCAAAATGGAACGTCCCCTCGATCCCCACACCAGTCGGAGTAATGGGGCCGCGATGTGACGCGTGGGATGCCTTATAAGCCACGCCTCGCAGCACTGTAGCCTTTACTCCCCCAAATTTCCGAAATCCCCAAATCGCCGCCTCCATTTCCATCTCCCCCTCCTAGCTTCGGGCCGCCGCCTCTGCCGTCCACCGCCGCAGCTCTCCTTCTGCTCCAATGGCGCGAGTGAAGGTCGTGGCTCAGAAGAAGAAGGCCAGCAGGTCCTTACTCTTGAGGCAGGAACTGTCTCCCAGATCCGAAAGGGCGCGGCGAAGATCGGAGCGCGGCGCCGAGCGGGCTGAGCTCCGCAAGCGGCAGGCCTTGTTTCCCAGTGATTATGCTGACAATGCCAAGATGATGCGGAAGGCCAGGCACCTCAGAGTGATGGAGTCTGACGACGCGCCTGATGCTCCTGCTCCAATGCCGACGAAGGTTTTCCACCTTCGGAGACCAAGGCGCCCGGGCAGATCCCAATTTTTGACGGCTTCATGCTGATGGGACTTGTTCCCCCTTCTCAGATTTATTTTTAGAGATCTTGCGTGCGTACGGGTTGAGGCTTCTGCATCTGACCCCGGGCGTGATCTTGGATTTGACGGTCTTCGCCTATGCTTGCAAAGCGTTTGTCGGGGTGATGCCGTGCGTGGCTCTGTTCCGCCACTTCTTCTACCCCCGCATCGAGAAGGACGGCTGGATGGGGGGCGGTGTCACCTTCTGCTTCCGCCAAAAGGTTAAGCTGAACTACCCTCAAATGGCAGTCAAGTCCAAGTGGGATGAGTGGAGGCAATGCTGGTTCTTGGTCGAGGTGCCAGAAGCCCTGCCACTCCTCGAAGAACTGACGGAACATCCAGTGAGCCTGGAGACTTGGAGGTGCGTCAGCTATCAGGATGATGATCTTTCGGCTGCGGTAGCACGCTTCAAGCTCCTTCGCGAGAAAGGAGTTTCTGGAGCTGCCATTGTTGCCCACTTCCTTCGCAACCGCCCGGCGCCTCTGCAGAAGCGGCCGCACCCAGCTTGGGATTTCCAGGGTCCCCTGGATCCGTCCTGTCTGAGGAGTCCTGATATGGACCGCGCCCTCCTCCGGGACAACATGATCGGGATGTTCACCCGGGACATCAAATATAAGCTGTCGGCAGGATTCTGGCCCCTTTGTGACGACCCGGAAAAGGCAGAGATTCTGAAGTCAATGCCGACTTGCAATGCCTTTGGAATTGTGGGCCGCTCTGATCACGGGCCCAAACCCGCCGGGACGACGACCCGGAAGGCCAAGGCTCCCTCTAGCTCTGACGAAGAAGGAGAACTCCCTGAGTCTGAAGAAGAGAGCGAAGAAGAGGAATCCGGGGAGGACTCCGCTGGCTCTAATGATGGAGACGATGGCGACGGCAACGAGGCTGCCGCTGGCGACGATGACAGCAGCGACAATGAAGATGATGGTGAAGACGGCGATGACGACGAAGATGACGATGATGACGGTGAGGATGCGGGGGAGAAGGTTTCTTTTCCCGCCCGCAGAGGTGGTTGGCGGCGATGGCGACCTCATGGACATGGAGACCAATGCGGCCGACTTTGTCTTGGCCCCACGTCCAAGAACGTCCCCCCACCATTCGCCTCCTGCGGTGGGACCAGTCACCTCTCCGGGCGAGCATCAACAGAGCCCCCACGCCTCCTCTGCCGGGTCTGTGGAGGTTCCGGTGTCCTTGGGGAACAAACGCACCCGGGAGTAAGCTTTTCCCCAAACTTCTTCCAGCTTTTTGTATTTCTCTCCTCCCCAAGGAAAGTGACCATGTGTCGGTGCAGGGGCTCGCCTTCCCTGGAGACCAGCAAGAGGCGGCGCGACGCGGTGGAAGATGACACCGCCACCAGCTTCAGAGCTTGTGGCGGAGGGATGTTCCCTTCCCCACTGGCGGAAGTTGATGGTCGTCGCGGGAGCGGGGTGGGGAGCACGACTGTGGCCTCCCCGGCCCGCCCCAGAGAAGGTCCAGACGCCCGGACGCCAGAGCAAGCAGGTGCACTCGGGCTCCCGGGTTATGTTGCTCCGATTTCATGTCTCCAGTGTGCCTGACATTTTCTTGTTTCCAGATGCTTCTGTGGCGAATGTCAGCCAGGAAAAACCGCCCTCCTTTACTCCCTCGGATGGCCAGGAGGTGTCCAAAGGCGCGCCCAGCTCGCGTGCGGCTGGGACCCAAACTATGATTCCCGCTCCAGGCCAAGACCACGACGAAGCGCCGGGTCCCGAGGTCTCCCCTGACTTGCTGGAGAGCTCGCTGATGACCGGGCAGACTCTGAGGACGTTCACCAATTTCTCCACGGATTCGAGGGCCAGCAAGGAGATCGCCGAGCTAACGAGGATCAAGGAGAACCTCGCTGCCAAGCGTTTGAAGGTTGCCAGTGCCCCGGGGAGCTCTTTAGAAGCGGTTCCCCAGGTCACTATCAGTGGGGAAAGTGCTATGGACGCCATTCTCCGCGGGATGCACCAGTTGGACGAGGAGTACAGCGGTCGTGAGGCGGCCATCGTCGAGACAATTGGGAAAACCGAAGATCTTATCCAGAGGGGAATGGGCAAGCTCAACCGTCTCGCAGTCCAAGTTTCCAGCCTGTGGGAGTCCCTTGAGCAGAAAGGTGCAGAGCGGAAAGCTGAGCACAACCGACGCGAGCGGGCTATGACGGTGAGGGAGCAACAGTTGGCGACCCGGGAGGTCGAGCTGGCTGGAAAGGTTAAATCCATGGAAAGCCAGAAGCTGCAGCTAGAGTAGGAAATGGAGCAGCGTCTAAAGGATGCCGCTGACCACCACCGGGAGGCGCTCGAGGCCAAGGACAAGGAGATCAAGAGCCGCCAGCTTAAGGAGGAGGAAAACAACCAGATCATCGAGGATATCAAGAAGACCCTACATCAGGAGCAAGAGTCCGTCCGCGCTTTGCAGCAGCACACCGAGAAAGACGACCAGAAGATTTCTGAACTTGAAGAGTCTATGAAGGCGTGGAACGACGAGCTTGCGGGGTTGAAAGAGAACAACCAGAAGCTGGTCCAGGCCAACTCCCAAGCGTCAACTGAGCTGTCGGAGCTTCACCGCTCGAGCCAGGAAGGTCTCGCCATGATTGCGGAGGCCAGCCAAGAGGCCACGGAACGGGTGGAGCGGCTGAATCTGAGGACTGCACTTCCAACCTTGGAGCCGAACTGCCAGAGCTTGCCCCCTGTCGCAGAGTTCATCAGGAAGGTTGCTACCGACGTTCGAACCTTTAAGAACAAGATGGCTGCCCAACTCGTTGGTGATAAGTACGAGGCGAGCAAGCTGACAGCAGCTTCTGTGATGGCGGTGTTCCGGGAGGCCAACCCGGACGCCGTCATGCCGAATTTCGTGGCATCGTCCCCCTCCAAGGGCTCCCTCCAGGCGGTGAACGCTCCCGCGACCGCAATTGCCACAAAGATGTTCCCGCGCCACTAGGTTTCCTGCAAAACATTTGAGCACCTCGTGCCCCAAATGTAATAACACTCTGAGTTAGATTTCATGCTTTGGCTCCAGAACTTGGATGTAATATGCTAGAACTTGCTTTGCTACTCTACTTTGCGGGTATTTTAACTAAGCTTAGCATGTTTTTACTGTCTCCACGTCTTTCTGAGGGATCCTTCGGGGATGTAAGCTTACCTGTGAGGCCCTGACCGGTCAGGAATGCACTCACAAGCCCTACCGATTCCCAGAAGGCCGCTCACTCTGTTGGCACGCACGTCCCCGGAAAGTATCAGGTCTCGCACCGCTTTTTACCCCCGGGAGAGTCGCTACCCCATGAGTGCTCGCTCGACGGTCGAGCCACGTTCCCGATTTTTACATATGTTTTATACCCGCGAAATAGACAGATCAACACAGAGAGGACTTGCTCAAGGAGCACTTATCTTTTATTGATCACATGAGCCCTTGAATTGATAACTTGACACTTAAGGGTACATCTTGCAGTGACATGTTTCAGCGAGTCTGGCAGGGAGGAAGGTTGAGAGCTTCCTCTCCTCGGGCACATCGGACAGCTATGTTCCACAGGTCCTCCAACGTGTCCACAACATGAAGGCTCAGTTTCTCGCGCATCTTCAGGTTGCGAACGTTGACGTGGAAGACAGCGATGACGGAGACTTCTCGGAGAGTGGCCGGGGGAGTGCGATCGACGACGCTCTGGAACCTCCAGATGTAATGACGCAGCATCTCCCAGTCTCTTGTTCCAGGCGATAGAGATCGAGGACGGTTGCCAGATACGGCGTGCAGCAGGTTTTGTGGTGCTGGCCTGTCTGACCCTCCATCTCCTCCCGGGAGCGCCGCCGGGGATTGGAGCTCTGGCCAGTACCTTCATGAAGAGGCTCCATGGGCCTCATGCCATGAGGGTCCTTGGGCTGTTCTTCCTCTGGCACTGCTGGTGCAGGAATGGCGGTGCCGGCGTCGACAGTCAGGGCAGAACTCGTGGGAGCGTGGCACTGGTGAGCGTAGTTCAACATACTTTCCAAGCTAGCTATCCATGCCTTCGCATGGGGATCGTTCTTGCACTGATCTGGTGGGAAAGAGAGAAGCACTCGGGCTGCACCCAAGGCTTCCCCTAGCCCCCAGCTGTTCCGAGTTGACTGACTTGCTGGCTCACCAAGGACCTCCCGAGTTCCCGACATGTTTCCTGCTTGCTGATGAGGTGACCGCCCACCTTGGCCGGAGGGTGCTGATGACCTTGTTGGAGAAGAAGGGTTCAGGGTAGCTTTCGTCGCGGACGAGAAACTGGCTGCTGATCCTGCCGCGAACGTAGAGCTCAACGAAGGTCTTGAGACGGACGGAGAGATCGACTCAGATTTTGTCCCGGACGAAGTGCCTGACGCAGAACTTGACGCAGAACTTGAGGTTGATGAAGATGAATCCAGCGCTTGCACCTCCTACCTGGCGCGCCAGATGTCGTGTCTCGGGTGACGGACACCGGGAGTAGATGATACCCCCTTTTTAGGTTCGGCATGGGGCGCGAAGGAGGCTGGAAGACGCCTTACCCGGGAGCAAGATCGTCAAGTTCTTCGCCGTGGCACGCGTGCAAACAACGCAGAGAGACACACGGAGTTACCCAGGTTCAGGCCGCCCGGAGGCTAAAAGCCCTACTCCTGCATGTCTGGATTGAAGTGTTCATCATGATGTGGTGTACAAGGGTGTTCTGGGATGAACCCGGCAGAGTTCCGGCTGGAGGTGGACGAAGAGCAGATCCTGCCCTAGGGAGATCACCTCTCTCTCTACCCTCTGAACCCTAGTCTAGTCTTGCTTGAGCTCTATCTTCCTTCCCCTTTTCTCGGTGCCAGGGTCCTCCTTTTATAGGCTAAGATGATCCGACATGGGCACGCGAGGGGCGTGAGGGGTTTTTGGCGGGAGAACCCCTCGGCGGTCTTTGGAGGAGATGTGGCATCCTCTCCTCCAAGCATTCTCTGGAGGGCGACGTGGTCATCCGCCCTTCGAAAAGGTGGGACGGATAAAGCCTGTCTGCCCCACCAACTACGCTCGTGGCAACATCATCAGGGCGCGGCCTTCGTCTTGGCGCCCAAGTCTTCCACCAGCTTCCGACGAGCTGGCGGTCTTATCCCTTCAGCGGTACGGATGGAGGACCAGGGGCAAGCCTGGCCTCCTGCCGGGCGCACGGACCCGCGGGTATTCCGCCTTGTTCTCTGGGTAAGGGGTGACCCCGGAAGGTCTCCTAGTCCTTAGCCGCAGAGCGTTGTTGTCGAACTTGTCGGGTTTCCTTGGGGCAGATGAGCTAACCCATGTGCTGAACTTGACTCCTTGCCTTGTCCATCTTCTTGGTGGGCCCCAGTGGTGGACCCACTTTGGCAGCATCAGGGGAACCCCATGTTCCACTGCTGCGACAATGTGCCTATGGGTCATCGCCTTCACTCTCCAGGAAGGCCTGACAAGAACAAGATGGCGGATTTATATGGTCCAAAAGGCACTATTGGTATGATGAATGGCCTCCTTCCTATTTATGCTCAGTTGGTGCGCATCTTTAGGGATAACATTGATCCAAGTGGTGGGAACAATAATGCTGTCCGTGGTGCTCTTGTGGATCTTCTTTGTCTTGCTCATGAGTGCTTGATACGTCTCAAACGTATCTATCATTTCTGATGTTCCATGCTTGTTTTATATCAATTGCCACATGTTTTATATGCACTTTATATCATATTATGATATTTATTGGACTAACCTACTAATAGTTGTCAAAGTGCACAATGTTCTTGTTTTACACTTTAATATGTAGGAATTATCAAAATTGGGCAAAGGAAACCTTGTTGGAGTCAAATTGGGACTTTCTTGAAATCTGTCTGAGAACTTTTTACGGAGATTGTCAGTTTGACCCTCGAAGATGGCGTCCAATGGAAATCAAATTAAAGAGAAAGTTGTCACAATTTTCCATACGAAGATTTTAAGCCCGAGATCAGCCCAATCGGAGTTCGGACGCGGCCTGTAGTCCCATTTTGGTGAACCCTAAAAGGGGGTGACGGAAATCCGAGAGTCCATATAAAGAAGGAAACCCTAGGTCGTAAAGAGCCACAAAAAGCCACGAATTTTCCTCCTCTTGGCAGCCGCCAGGGGGAGGAGCTCCTCCATTGCTGCACCATCACCAAGGAAGAAGAAGGGGGGCCAAGGGCCGCCGCCCCCGAGGGCCGCCGCGCCGTGGCTGCTGCGGGCCGCCGTCTCCACTCCGGGCTGCACCTCTTCATCAACCTCTCCATCAAGCTCTCATCACCATGACCATGTGTGAGTAGTTTCCCTCGGGCTGAGGGCTCTACGGTAGCTATGTGGTTCATCTCCCTCCCATGGTGTGATCTTTATGTGATCATGAGCTTTGTAATCTAGTTGGATCCATGGATGTTACTCTTCGTTATCTTATGAATTATGCTACTTGAGTGGTTTTATTAATGTAAACTCCGGAGTCACCTTTGTCCCATGGTGCGAAGTTGACAGTGTGCGTACCGTGTGTGACTCTTAGGCTAAAGATTACATGAATACTTATCATGAGTTATTATTTGTGTTGGATGTCTCTATGAAATTGTGGTGTTTGTCTAGTACTATT
This sequence comes from Poa pratensis, assembly GCA_947311845.1. Lineage (NCBI taxonomy): Eukaryota > Viridiplantae > Streptophyta > Magnoliopsida > Poales > Poaceae > Poa > Poa pratensis. Next base: position 19,086,155 of record CAMZMU010000068.1, read on the forward strand.
TTGGGGCGCTCTTAGTGACATTGGGGTTCCCTAGATGTGGAATGCAACTTTAAGGTGTGCTTTTATAGCCCTACGCAGTGGATTGGTGTTCGATCCAACAAGGGAATAGCTCAGAGTAGCATAGTGAAGAGGAAATATCTATGTATTTAATTATATTATTATTGTTGAGAGTGTCCACTAGTGAAAGTATGATCCCTAGGCCTTATTTCCAAGCATTGAAACACCGTTTGCTCTCATTTTGTCTCATGTTTGCTTGCTGCCATTTTTATTTCAGATTGCAATTACCACTTATAATCATCCATATTACTTGCATTTCACTATCTCTTCGCCGAACTAGTGCACCTATACATCTGACAAGTGTATTAGGTGTGTTGGGGACACAAGAGACTTCTTGTATCTTAATTGCAGAGTTGCTTGAGAGGGATATCTTTGACCTCTACCTCCCTGAGTTCGATAAACCTTGGGTGATCCACTTAAGGGAAACTTGCTGCTGTTCTACAAACCTCTGCACTTGGAGGCCCAACACTGTCTACAAGAATAGAAGCGTGCGTAGACATCAAGCTATTTTCTGGCGCCGTTGCCGGGGAGGTAAGGTAAAAGGTACTCACATCCTCCAGCTACTTAGCTATTTTCTAGCACTGTTGCTGACGTGTGAGTGCTTGAAGGTATTTCCTTTAGATTCTGCAGTTATATCTTTTTGTTTCTTGTTTTTATTTCACTAGTTAGGCTTAATGGAAAACAACAAAAAATTAGAGAGCTCTATGAAATTTATCTTGAGTTAGGACATGATGTGTTTGAAGAGAAAATTAAAAAAGCTATGGAAAATTACTTGCATGATGGTAGCAATGTTATTACTATAAATTCTTTGTACACCATTATTGCTAATGCTATGGAAAAGTCTAAGCTTGGGGAAGCTGGTTTTGATGAATATGGTATTTTTAGTCCCCCAAGTTTTGAGGAGAAAATTTCTTTGATGATACTTTGCCTCCAATTTATGATGATAATCATTGTGATGTTTTCAGTCCACCTACTATTGAGGATATAGTTTATGTTGATTATGATATGCCTCCTATTTATGATGATTACAATGATGGATGTGATAGTTTTACTCCCACTATTACTAATGAAACTGTTTTTACTTATGTGGAGAGTATTGATACTTTTATGCATATGGATCATGGTAAGAATGTTTCATGTGATGGTTATATTGTGGATTTTATCAATGATGCTACTGAAAGTTTTTATGAGAGAGGGAGACATGACTTCATATACCACAATAATATTAAGTCTCCTCTCTTTTTGTTGAAAATTTTGAAGTTGCACTTGCTTTGCCTTCCTATGCTAGTCACTTTGTGCTTTATTGATTTATTTTCTTACAAGATCCCAATGCATAGGAAGTGGGTTAGACTTAAATGTGTTTCACATTTTTCTCTTGATGCTCTCTTTTGCATTTCAATTCTTGATCCTATGTGAGCATCATTAAAACTATCATGGCTGTCCAGAAAACAGATTCCTAAGCTTCACTGCGAAAAATGTTAAAAATCACAGAAAAGGAATTTTGACCTGAAATTTTACGACAGCAATCTTCAGTTATTAATACACATTTCATTAGTTCAAAATTTTCTGATTTGAGCAACGTAAGTGCCTCTGAAAATTCACTCTTTACGGGCTGTCCAGTTTTTGACAGATTCTGTCTTTATTTTGCATTACTCTCATTACTTGTGTTTTGTGTAGTTCTATTGATCAAAGGGCAATGCACAACCATAGTAACAGTAGCTAATGTTTAGAATCAACTCATGATATGTCTTTGCTGTACCTATGAGGATTTAATTTATGGAGACACTAACCCCTCTAATCAAGTTTTATGTTGAGTTTTGTGTAAAGAGAATTTTTCAAGTGGAAGAGTTGAGGGTGATGAACAAAGATCAAGAGGGACAACCACTCAAGCTTGGGGATGTTACCCCTAGACTCACCCAACATATATCAAATAAGTACAAGAATTCAAGCTTGGGGATGCCAAGCCACCTCACTCCAACCATCTTGATAACAAGTAAGTAAGCCTAGCTATATGGCTATAAAGAAAGCGCTTTACGGGAGGCAACCCGGTTGTTTTTATTTTATTTTCTTTGTGTCCTCTTGCTGTAACAAGAGACTTTGTTTTAGTTTAGTTTCTAGAATTTTTAATAAAGTGCCAAGTTTTACTCATTTTGGTTTGAAAAGTTGCTTATAGCGTTCGGAGATTTTATTCCTGCACGAATCTGTGCACGGTATGATTTTTAATTCTTATTCTGTAACTCCGAATGAGCTCATATTTGAACTGTAGTGCAACTTTTCATCCTCTGTATGCATGAATTTTTTCGGAATTTTTCGACAAAGTTAAGTAGGGTAGAAAAATACGTTTTGCTGCTGCTGTTTTTCTGGACAGATTCTGTCCCATTTTGTTTGATGCATGCTTAGAACTTTTAACTTGAATCTTTTTGATCCAATTGAGTTTATGAGTAGGCATACAACATTATACACTTTCTGGACATTCATATGAATTTTTGTCTAAGGATTATATGCAGCAAGAAATCTATTTGTTTATCACTACTAATGCACCCCACAGAAAAAGAAATGGGAGAAACGGTGTTTTGAAGTTTTTTCACAGGGATTAGAGGAGATGCACCAAGAGCTATCCAAGGATGGTGAAGACCATAAGCTTGGGGATGTGAAGACAACCCCACTGGACCTACACACTCTCGGTTTGCACACGTCTAACTTCTGTTTTTCGATCGAAACACTTTATCGCATAAACTTGGAGCGTCTTTTTGTTTGTTTGGTTTGATTTTTATTTTGTGAGACCACCACACTATCATTTATATATGAGAGAGCTACTGGAAATTTGGGTTGAATTATGTTGGATGCTATTATTAGATTGGGAAAAGGGATGTTGGAGTTGATTTTAAAAGATACATATAGTTGCATGATTCATGAGCTTGTTAATGAGTTAATTTGCAAGTATTTTATCAAGAGCTATCTTTTATTCATGTTTTGATGCTGAATGTTATTTTACTTTGTTTAACATGGATTAGTTAGTTCTATGGACACTCATGCATGCATTTAGATGGTCAACTTTCTCCCTCTTGCTAGCCCAAAAATTCCAACAAGCAAAAACTTGTTTCCAACACCTTCAACCAAAGTTTTTCCAGTGAGTCCACCATATCTACCTATTAGCTTTATGCTATTCCGAGTATGTTTATCATGATATTTGTGTTATCTATACCTCTGAATGAAAATGCTTATGTTGTTGATTGTTATGGGAAAAGTTGGTTATAGAGCTCTCTCGAACTTGATGCACACTTTACTTTCATTGCATAAATAAAACATGACCCATTGTGATTAAAATTATGATGTTGTGGGCTTGACAAATGTCTTTGGTTGAGAGTTAGCTCATATGTGCTGTCACATGGCAAGCTTTCAACATGCACTTCATTTCATTTAGTTGATATCATGTACTTTTGTTTATGGATGCTTACCATGGGTGAAATAAATGTGGAAATGAAGTAGTTTAAATGAGTTTGTATAAATGGTTAGAGAGACGCCTGGGCCGCTAATCTAAGCCATGCATCATTCATGGTGGAAATTTACTTACATGCTATGGTGAACCTTCTGTGATACACCTTACAATAAAAAGCTATCTAATGGTAAATAAAAAGGGTGTTGAGATTGTTCATTGTGTTTGTTTGTCTTGTCATTTTGATATGGGCTTGTTCCATATCCTGGGACAAGAGGTACCCCAGTTGACGCTCTTAATGATACTATTATTACTTACAATGATATTTAACTTGAACTTGCTTTGTTTCCCAAGATGAGTAACACATGGAGTAGGTACTTGTATTCAAGGGGCATGAGACTTTCAACCTGTACTTTGTCAAGCACACTACTCGTATTTGCTTTCACTTTAAACTTAATCATTCAAGATGCTATGATAGGGGAATGAGAGCTTGACACCAAGGATTACCACATTACAATCATTAACTTAAGTAGAGAAGTTCAGAAGTTAGATGAAACTTATTCATGCTTTACCTCTACTCATATATATCTTTCCAAAGTGTCCACCTTTTATATTCAGATTTTCATCAATACTCTATGGCCATTATAGGATGTTCTTTCTTTCATTATGCATACATGTGGTCCATAGTACTTTCTTTATGTTACACTTTGTGAATTATCATTGAACATCCTTGCATTGAATATTGATATCACTTCATAATCTATCTTGTACATTGCTACTCCTTTGAAGAATGAATCATTTGACTCTATGTAGCAATAACTTCATCACTTCATTCATAACATGTGCCTTACAATATTTGATCAAGTTTATGATGGTAGCATGTCACTCAAAATTATTTTGTTTTTATCGTTTACCTACTCGAGGACGAGTAGAACTAAGCTTGGGGATGCTTGATACGTCTCAAACGTATCTATAATTTTGATGTTCCATGCTTGTTTTATATCAATTGCACATGTTTTATATGCACTTTATATCATATTATGATATTTATTGGACTAACCTACTAATAGTTGCAAAGTGCACAATGTTCTTGTTTTACACTTTAATGTGTAGGAATTATCAAAATTGGGCAAAGGAAACCTTGTTGGAGTCAAATTGGGACTTTCCTGAAATCTGTCTGAGAACTTTTTACGGAGATTGTCAGTTTGACCCTCGAAGATGGCGTCCAATGGAAATCAAATTAAAGAGAAAGTTGTCACAATTTTCCATACGAAGATTTTAAGCCCGAGATCAGCCCAATCGGAGTTCGGACGCGGCCTGTAGGCCCGTTTTGGTGGAACCCTAAAAGGGGTGACGGAAATCCGAGAGTCCATATAAAGAAGGAAACCCTAGGTCGTGAAAGCCACAAAAAGCCACGAATTTTCCTCCTCTTGGCAGCCGCCAAGGAGGGGGAGGAGCTCCTCCATTGCTGCACCATCACCAAGGAAGAAGAAGGGGGCCAAGGGCCGCCGCCCCCGAGGGCCGCCGCCGCTCGCCGCCGCCGTGGCTGCTGCGGGCCGCCGCCTCCACTCCGGGCTGCACCTCTTCATCAACCTCTCCATCAAGTCCTCATCACCATGACCATGTGTGAGTAGTTTCCCGGGCTGAGGGCTCTACGGTAGCTATGTGGTTCATCTCTCTCTCCCATGGTGTGATCTTTATGTGATCATGAGCTTTGTAATCTAGTTGGATCCATGGATGTTACTCTTCGTTATCTTATGAATTATGCTACTTGAGTGGTTTTATTAATGTAAACTCCGGAGTCACCTTTGTCCCATGGTGCGAAGTTGACAGTGTGCGTACCGTGTGTGACTCTTAGGCTAAAGATTACATGAATACTTATCATGAGTTATTATTTGTGTTGGATGTCTCTATGAAATTGTGGTGTTTGTCTAGTACTATTTTGGGGCGCTCTTAGTGACATTGGGGTTCCCTAGATGTGGAATGCAACTTTAAGGTGTGCTTTTATAGCCCTACGCAGTGGATTGGTGTTCGTTATCCAACAAGGGAATAGCTCAGAGTAGCATAGTGAAGAGGAAATATCTATGTATTTAATTATATTATTATTGTTGAGAGTGTCCACTAGTGAAAGTATGATCCCTAGGCCTTATTTCCAAGCATTGAAACACCGTTTGCTCTCATTTTGTCTCATGTTTGCTTGCTGCCATCTTTATTTCAGATTGCAATTACCACTTATAATCATCCATATTACTTGCATTTCACTATCTCTTCGCCGAACTAGTGCACCTATACATCTGACAAGTGTATTAGGTGTGTTGGGACACAAGAGACTTCTTGTATCTTAATTGCAGAGTTGCTTGAGAGGGATATCTTTGACCTCTACCTCACTGAGTTCGATAAACCTTGGGTGATCACTTAAGGGAAACTTGCTGCTGTTCTACAAACCTCTGCACTTGGAGGCCCAACACTGTCTACAAGAATAGAAGCGTGCGTAGACATCAGTGCTTTCAAAATGAAGACCCGAATAGGGATTTCAAGGTGGATGTGACGGATTATATTTTCCATGAGATGCATGATGCCATGGTTTTGATGTACTCCATTCCCTATGCTCCCTTCATCATGATGCTTGTCAAGGATACCTTGAAGGACTATGACTTCAGTGAGGGCTGTGTGGAGCACCGCATCAAGCGGCCATATGTCAAGAAGCCCATATATGTCAAGAAGCCCACTGCCACTCCTACTCCTGCTGCCCCTGACACTTTTATGAGAGATGCTCGCCGGAGTGGTAGCACTCGTAGGATGAACACCGCTACCCGGCCATTGCTCCTGAAATTAAGAAGCTGAATTGGTTTCAACGCAAAATCTTGTGCATGAATGTGGAGATTCGCAAGGAGCAGTACCAATCTTATCGCCGGGATCATGACAGGGCACATACTCAGGATTTGATCCTTCACCATGTCTCGGGCTCCTCCTCTGCTCGTCCCAAGGCCACTACTCCTCTGCCATATCATCGGTGGACTTCCTCACACTCACAGGTTCCCTGGGTTGAGATTGATAAGCAACTCTACAGTGCTCCTGCTGCTGCTAGCACACCACCTCCTGTTGATGACGATGACGCCGAGTATGAGTCCGAGGAGTATGAGCAGTCCGACTGAGTTATGGGGTCATTTTAGCATCACTCTTTTCCCTTTTTGGCGTTTCGATGCCAAAGGGGGAGATATAGTTCTATTTAGGCTCTCCGATGGGATTTGCATGGGTCGGACACAAGCATATGCGTTTACCATTTCTTGAGATCTTGTGTCCCTTTATGTTTTTGTTGAACTCAATTTGCTATTTGTGTGTTTGAACCTTGTTGTTTATGTATTGTGTGAGACTTATGGATTTCATTCTATCTATGGTTGAGACTATATTATATTGTGCATTGGTATTTTTTCTACAATATTATGCACAAGGTATGATTTTCATCTCAAAGTGGTCTCAACTTGTATATTGTCTTGCCTTATTATCATGCAAGTGTGTAGTGCTTATCTTATTTCAATATTACTTGTGAGTTGCTCCAATCCTACATGTTGTGCATTTGTATTCCAATGCAAACTACCTATATCACACATTCAGGGGGAGCTTCTCAATTCTTTCATGAAATATGATAGTATTTGTGTTGGGCTCCATTGCAAATCCTAGTGTTGTCATCTAACACCAAAAAGGGGGAGATTGAAAGAACATTTCTTGATCCCTTGTTGGTTTTGTGTGTTAGGCAACAACTCTAGTGATAATCTGATTATATAAATCAAGTGGTGCAGGTTTTAGGTGATTAAAACATATAAGCATCGAATTCCAAAAAGATAAGTGAAAAGAGCTTGCGAAGTTCTATGGCAAAATTCAGTGTGCAAGCCTCTGTCTAAACCGGAGTTTTAGGCCAGATATTTCATATTGGGGGCCGGAGATTTGAAATATCCGGTTTCCATCCAAGAATTCACCTAAGGATTTTTTCCAGAGAAGTGTGCAAGTCTCTGTCTAAACCAGAGATTTGCACCGGATATTTCATCTAGGGGCCGGAGAATTGAAATATCCGGTATCCCTTGAAGATTTCGTCTAAGGACCAATTTCCAGGAAAATGTGCAAGGCTCTGTCTAAACCGTAATATTGGGGTCAGATATTTTGCCTAGGGGCAGGATATTCCGGTGGGGTCGGATATTCCGCCCCTCTCTTAAGCCGGATATTCCGGCCCTCTGATTTCTGCCTGCGTCTTCAGCGTCTAGTTTTGGTGGGTGGGCATATATACCCCACTTCGTCTTCAACCTCAATTAGCTCGCCCAAGATATATTTGACCTCCATTGTTGCAAGCTCAAAACTACAAGATCTCCCAAACCCTCCACCCAAACTCGTTGATCTTTGGAGGATTGAAGGAGAAGGCCCGGATCTACATCTTCACCAAGCAGATTTGCATTTCCTCCTCATTCACTTGAGGAACCATTTGCTAGGGTTTCCATTGGGAAAACCTAGCCCCTTGTTGTACTCACTTGCTTGCTACTTTTGTGTAGCAGATTCGTGGTGCTTGGGAGCTCCCAATCCTTTTGTGGGTTATGCCTCAAGTGTGTTGTAAAGGCTCCAGATTTTGCCTTGAAGGATTTCGATAGTGGAAGGTGAACCGAGATTTTTGGCAAGGTTCATCGGAGAATAGGGTGAGGCCATTTGTGGCGTTTGAGTTTGAAACTCACACCCCTCCAACGAGACGTACTCCCCTAAAAAGGAGAAACTCGGGAATACATCCTTGTCTCCGCGTGCTTCCCGTTCGGTTACTCCTTACTCTCGAGTTATTACTTGCTTCTTACCGTGCTTAGTGTTAACTTGTCATATAGGTAAATTCACCGTAGTTGCATATCTAGAGAATTTACCTTTGTGTCAAGCCTTAATCGAAAAAGAATTAAAATTTGGCGTAGCACCTATTCACCCCCCTCCTAGGTGGCCATACGATCCTTTCAAAAACAAATATAAATGCAAAAATAAACAACGAGCAAATGATGACGGGAAGCAATGGAAACGGTGTTTTAAGCAATGTAAAAGAATGGACCGGGCAGTTCACTAGTGGTGTCTCTCCATAAAACAGATAAACATACATGCTGAGTAAACAAATTACAGTTAGGCAATTGACAAATTGTAAGGGCATGACAATGGTATCATGACAAGCTATAGTTCGTTGTACTATTTAATTGGGCATTACAACAAAATACATAAACCGCTTGCTAGCTGCATCTATGACTAATAATCCACCCGAGGATCGCTATCCAGCAAGTCACCCGAAAGTATTAAGTTGCAAGCAACTGATTATTGCAATAAGCAAAGTGCATAATGTAAGCAATGAATATAACACGTAGAAATAAACACCACGGTTTTACCCTAGTAGCAACAACACATCCAAAGTCATGTTCGTTTCTGTCATCTCGAGCGCAGACAAAGGAGACATGGACCTACTATCTAGCATAAATACTCCCTCTTGGAGATATAAGCAACTACTTGGCCAAAGCAACCACAAGAACCGGAGAGCATGCAAGATCATGAATAAAACATAGGTATATTGATGAACAAACTTGATCATAACTTCACAATTCATCGGATCTCAGCAAACACAACATGTAGCATTACATAAAGATGATCTTGATCATGTTAGGCAGCTCACAAGATCTAAACATGGTAGCACAAGGAGAAGAGACAACCATTTAGTTAGTGCTATGGACCCGTAGTCCAATGGTGAACTACTCACGCATCACTCTGGAGGCTGGCATGGTGGTGTAGATGCCTCCGTTGATGATCTCCCCCTCCGGCAGGGTGCCGAGAAGAGCTTCAGAACCCTCCCGAACTAGGGTTGACGACGGTGGTGGTCTTGAATATCTTTCATGGAAATTGATCGGGTTCCTAGGGTTTTCGACAGACGAAGAATATAGGTGAAGAGGCGGCTCCGGAGTCCATCTGGTGAGCCCAGACGGCAGGGGGCGCGGCCCACCCCTGGCCCGTGCCTAGGCGGCGTCTGGGGGTGTGGGTCCCCCATCTGGCTGATATTTGGTCGACGCCTTCTTTTCTTAGCAAAATTAATACCCGTAAATTTTCAGGTCTTTCGGAGAATATTTCCTTACTAGGATTTGTGAAACAAAAAGACAACAGAAAACAAGAACTGGTATTGGGCATCTTGTCAATAGGTTAGTTCCAGAAAATGCATAAAAATGATGTAAAACCTATAAATAAACATCTAGTATTGATATACAACAAGCGTGGAACAAAAAGACAGCAGAAAACAGGAAATGGCACTGGGCCGAACAATGGACCAATGGCGAGACGCCAGCTAGGCAAAGGAAGAAGGGGCATGCCGCACAGTGCAGCAAACAGTGCAACGCACATTAATGGTGAGATGCCAGCTAGAGGAAAGTAAGAAGGGCCCGAAATAGCTGGCCCCGGTGCAATGCGAAATCTTGACCCTGCCCCCGAGGTGCTGTAGAAAATACAAAGCAGCAACAAAGCAAGGGCGAGCTACTGTAGAAAATACGCAGCGACACGGGCAAACAACGGCGCGACGCAACGTGACGGACAACCGACGTGTGGACCGCGAAACAGACGGACCCATCGTCAGCGAGAGGGAGGAGCGAGGAACCAGGTACCACAACAGATATCCAAGAAGGGCACGCAAAGAAAAAAAACCTAGAACGGTAAAGTTTCTCGATGCTGATTATTGATCGGAGAAGTTGATCGGAGAATTTGCTGGATACGATATCAACAGAGTGTCTTTGTATAGCAGTGGGAATCAATATGGATGTCCATGGTCCCGATGCTGATTATTGATCGGAGAAGTTTCTCCGCATCATGTCCACTTGTTATCGAGCCTATAGGGTTCACACACTTAAGTTAGGTATGGTAAGTTGTGTACACTGGGTGGTCTGGAACAATGAGAGAGTATCACCAGAATAGTGTTTCCGCGTGATCGATATATCTAATATATATATCAGATAGATAATATCAGCGGACATTGGATGTCTTGGAGTGTTTCTATTACTGTCGGAATTTATTCCGAGAGATTATATATAAAGGGAATATTTATCCGGAGATTTTGTGTGCGGACAATAGTTGTCCCGGACCATATAAATAGGTTTATATGATGAGTAATTAATTCTGTGAATTTTCTGTAAAAGGAAATATTTAGTTTGGGAATTAATTAGACAAATTATTAAAAGGAAAAAGAAAAATCGGAGCCCACCAAGAGGGGCTGCCGAGTGGGCCCATGGGGCCCGCGAGACAGCCACACCACTTTGTGGTGGGGGCGCCGACCACCAAGGCTGAAAGGCCAAAGGGGGTTCCCCCAAGCCAAAACCCTAATGGGCCTAGGGCCCATGTGGGGAGGGAGGCGGCGGCTAGGGCTTTGCCCTAGCTCGGTCGGCCCCACCTCCTTGAGGCGGCGGCGGTGGGGGAGGGGTTGCCCCTCCTCCAAGCACCCCTCCCCCTCCTCCTACTATATATACTCCCTTCCCTTCCCTTTGGGGACACACAAGTTCTCTCAAGTGTTTCCCTTTGGAGGAGCAAAGAGTTGGGTTCTAATCTACGGGGTTTTGAGGTGTCCTCTTCCTTTAGATTGAGATCCGATCTCTCTATTTCTCATGTGTTGAGATCTCCAGCTTCATAAACACAAGTAGTTGCTTAGCACTGGACAGCGAAACTCTGCTAAATCAAATCCCGCGGACGTGTACGAACTCTCAGAGGGGTGAGATGTCGGACTACCACGTTTGACCTTCACTCTGTTGGATCAAGAAGACTGGGCACGTGAGTCGGCTGCGTTCTCTCCGCTAGGCTTAGTTGAGAGAATCTTCCACATGCTTCATCAACGTCATCATCAACATATCTTACGCTTCAACGGTGTTGGTAACGTATTACAGTTAGATCATTAAATTGTTATTCACTTGTATCTTCATAGATAGATCTTGCCTGTTACGTATCATGTTAGACGGAAAAATTTAAAATTCCCGTTGCGCAACCTACACCGGTTTTGGTCGCTCGGGCGACTTGGTCGTTGACTCTTGTGTGGGGCGGCCTAGGGGCTGGCGTGGATATCAGAGCGACGGCTCCGGATGTTTTCCTCCGCCGTGTTGCGTTGAGATTTTTAGGTGTCGGCTTTTGTTGTTTGGGCGACTTGGTCGTCGACTCGTGTGGGGCGCGGGCTCGGGGCCGGCGTGGTGTGTGTTGTATCGGTTTTTACTGGCCAACTCTTTTCTTCTATATCAATGAAAAGTCAAAGCTTTTACCCGTTCTAAAAAAGAAAGAAATCTCTACTCCGGGTGTAGTCGCGTCAATGATTTACCATAGTCCAAGTCGGTAACATTGGACGAAAAAAAGAAAAAACTAACCCATTTCCCGGAGGCGGCGATTCGGGTGGTATGTCCAGATGGACATACTATCTGCACCGTTGATTGTTGCATGTGGATGCGGCGATGGGAAGGAGGTGAGATTTTCGTAAATTCAGCAATACGTCCGCTCGCTGGCTGTACGCGGCAATTTAATGTGGTAGGTGTGACCGACGTGGCTAGTCTTTTGTGTGTACCGCCCGTACGGTAATGTTAGCGAAATAAATATGTGGACCATGGTACATAATTCGTGCGCCGTCACGATGTCGATAACGGCGGTCGGTCACACGAAACAGGCGCCCCGGTCGGTCGGTGACTCCTAACTTTGTGAGTAGAGTCTCGAGAGCGCGTCGTGTAGCCTCCTTCAGCGGCGGAGAGCTGGAAGCAGCCGGCGGCGATCCTCGGAGCGCTGCCGGCTGAGGAGGGGAGCACGGGCAGGGGAAGAGAACTGCCCCCACGTCGGATCCCATGGAGTTCCGCTCGAGAGGTAATCTAGCAGTCTCTACTTTTAGATCCAGTTCGTCTTGGGGGGATTTCTTAACAAGTTGGTTTTGATTAGGATGCTGAATCTTGTTGTGTAGGTTGGAGATTGGGGAATCTGCCAATAATTTTGGGGAGATAGATCCAGGATACGCTCTTGTGATTAGAGAGGAAGGTCTGGTAGGAGTAGTGGCATCCGAGGTGGCTGGTGGCGGCGGAGGAGTTGTGGCCGATATAGGATTGCTGCGGCGAACCGAGAGTCGTGCTGATTGTGAAGATAGCGTCGTGGGAGGGTATGGAGGCAGAGCAAGAGGATCACGAAATTGACAGCGTCGGCCAATCTATGCCGCGCTTGGCGCCCACATTATCCTTAGGTGAAAGCGGCGGAGAGTGCGGTGGTGAAAAGCAGACCCTGTGCAGATTGAAGTCGACGGCGAACTCGTTGCTGAAAAAGAGGGATCGTTGCGATGCCCCAGAGCGGACTAAAAGGTACGAGGCTTGTGTCATTTTTAGCAGCACGAAATCTGTTGCACAAAACAAAGTAGCGATAGTTCGGCAATTAGCAAATTCTGTTTGTTTTGATATGTTGGTTTGCTGGTTTCGAATGGACACAGGGTCAGGGTGGGAGGGAATGCCCCAGAGCGAACCCCTTGTGCAGCCATACTTGTGCTCTTGAGAAGTCGATTAAAAGTTACCATGAGAAGATGGGCGACCATGTCGAGCCTGCGCCGGGCATGACATTCGACTCTCTGGGTGAGACATATGACTTTTACTATCTATATTCATGGGAGCATGGCTTCGGCATTCGCCATGGAAGGAGTAGGCTCAACCCAGAACACACCAAGACAATGCAAGAGATTGTGTCCGGCTGCTCGGTAAGCAGACGTGGGGCTGCACTGTATAGCAAATGTTTGTCTGCAGCGTAAGCCGGAGAAAGGACAACTATCGATCATGCAGGTGTGAGTGCCCAGCTATGATACGCTTGCTCAGAACAACTGATCGTGGCTGGTACATAACCGAGCAGCGGGTAACTCACAACCACTCTTTGTCAGTAAATTACGGCGAAAAGGTTTTCTGGCCTTCCCACAAGCACATAGACACATACACGAAAGATTTGGTCTGTCAACTCCGAGAGAATAATATAAATGTAGGAAAGGTGTATAGTATCGTAGGAAGTTTTTTCGGAGGGGTCGGGAACGTCCCTTTCACTAAGCGGACGTTGAAAAACATGCGTGGGAGGATTAGCAAAGAGCAGGCTGACGACAACGTATGGAAGACGATGGAAGTGTTTGCAGAAATTGGGGCACATGACAAGGAGTTTACTTACAGGGTCCTGGCTGATACAGATAGCCGTATTAAGAACCTCATGTAGACAAACAGATCAAGCCGTATGCATTACAAATTTTTCGGGGATTTCATTACATTTGACACAACTTACAGGACCAACCTCTACGACATGCCGTTTGGGTTGTTTGTTGGTGTAAACAACCATTTTCAGAGCATCATTTTGGGTGGGGTGTTGCTTCGAGATGAGCAAACGGAAAGCCTTGAGTGGGTTTTTTCAGAGTTTGTTCGGATGATGGGTGGGGAGGCACCGAAAACAATATTAACAGGTAGAGAGATTAGTTGATGTTATGTTCTTATTTTCAATGTGGTTGTAGGTGCCAGAAACACTAAGCCGTTTACAGGGAATTCTTGTGTGTGCAGATCAATGCAGAGCCATGGAATTGGCCATTAAGAATGTGCTGCCAGGGACAGTACATTGATGGTGCAAATGGCACGTACTGAAGAAGGCAAAGGAGAACTTAGGGCCGCTGTACGGCAAGAAGAGCGGGTTTAGGGCAGAGTTTCACAATGTGGTGAACCACATGCTGACAACATAAGAGTTCGAGGAAGCATGGGCGTTGCTGATGCAGAAGTACGGAGTGCAAGAACACCCTTTCTTGACGCAGATTTATGAGGTCCGACACAAATGGGCTAAACCGTATTTCAAAGGAATTTTCTGCGCAAAGATGACAAGCACTCAGCGCATCGAGAGTGCGAACATGATGTTAAAAAGTTATGTCAGGGAGGCTGATGAATCTTTTTGTGAGGCATTACATGAGGTTGCAGCATGACAGGGAGGCTGATGATTGCTACCAAGAGAAGCGAACCAAGATGGTGAGTGCCAGAACTTGTTATAGCATCTTAGAAGGACTAGTTGAAGTTCACAATTCGAACTTATGGACTGACCACATGTTGATTAATTTGTTTTCGGCAGGCAAAAGCTGTTCTCCGAGCAAACATGCCACTTGAAGAGCACGCGAGCAAGATTTACACCCAAGCGACGTTTGAGCAATTTGGACAGAATCTTTATAATGCAGGGGTGTACCGCATTGAGGAGAAGGAGAAAGGTCAAGTTTATCTGGCCAAGCATATGAAACCAGAGAAGAGAGAAAAGTGGAGCCGAGTGGTCTTCGAAGTGAAGACTCGGAGCGATTATTTCTTTTTTGAATGCGAGTGTGGTCTATTCGAGCATATGGGAATTTTGTGCTGCCATTCATTGAAGGTTGTTTTTTTTGTTTTCTGGATTACTGGTGTCGGTTTCGAAGTTTGTTATTCCCAGATTCTGCACCATCTGCAAATGCAGTGGACACAAACGAACTACGTGTCCACAGAGGGGGGACATGCCGAAGCAACAAAGAAACCTGGGAGATGCACAAAATGTGGTATTACTGGCCACAGGAAGAATACCTGTGGCAAGCAAGCTGTCTGTTGAGCAGTTGTGTGACAATAGCTAGAACCTAAACATATTAAGCCTTGTTACTATGTAGTAAGATTCAGTTTGTATGATTCATATGTGTGTGGTGCGTAAGATTTTTTAGGTGATTGATTGAAGGGATAATTTAATTTCAACATTGGCAGTAATTTGGTGTGGTTGCTGCTGTTGGGAAGATTAATTTTCGTTGATGCTAACTCTAAACTGAACTGTCTGAAGAAGTGTATGGTTCATGCCTGCATCTCTCCCGCTGACTGATGAGGTGTGGTCTTCCTGTGTTCATGCAGATGGTAGTCATACATGTTGTTGAATTCTCATACAGAACATATCAGATTATTGTTTAATTAATTGTGCAAATGAATATGTAGTGATGATCCATGTGGCAGAAATATTGGAGTCTAAATCCAGTAGGTGGCTGTTGGTAGCTACAATGGTTGCTTGCATTCATAGTGCTCACACAGGATTCAAAATTCGAAATTCGTAACCGTGGATGTGGAGGGTTCTGGAGGGAAACCTGGCTGCCGGGTGCTACAAAAAAGGCTAACCCGTAGGAGCATGAGCTGTGCTTCCGAAGAACAACCATCCAGTGCTGAGTGAAAGTAAGGCAAATCATGGCACCCAACGCTAGTGCAAGCACGAAAGGTCTGATGGTGGCTTGCTACGATTCAGTTGGCGTAGAAGCGTTGGAGATGGAGTAAATGAGACGGAAATCGTTGGTTTAGGATGGTGTGTCGCGGTGCATGAAATTGGACCGAAATCTGATCCGTTTGGAACGTAACGGCGACGCGGTCCATCATGTCTCCTGTTGCTGTGGGCCATCTGCCAGGCAGGTGCCAGATATACCGCGTGAATACTGAACAAAATACAACCGTGGGCGCAGATCCCTAGATATGCCGATGGTTTAGATAGTGTGTGCATCTGGCAGTACCACCCATAACGAATTTCCGCCCGTTTCCCCTGCTTCTGAAAACCCTTCTGAACCATCAGCCTGGCTGCAACGGTGGTGAGAAAAGCTGCTTTGTCCCTCTCCTCCATCTTTCCCCACGCCGCCACCGCCACCGCCACCGCCGCCGCCGACCAGGGCGGCCAAACCGACCGCGTGCGGGCTTGTCTCGCCTCGCTACGGCGACTGCGGAAACCCGCCTACGCGTCGCATCGACTCCCGTCCCCTCGCCCTTGCACGCTTCGGCGGACGCTAGGGTTTTAGCCCCCCTGCTTCCGCTCGCGCGGGCTGTCCCGAGTCGAGGAACAGAGGGCCCGCGGATATGGGTCGCCCGGAGCCGGTCGTGCTATTCGCACAGACGATCCTCCACTCCCAGCTGGACGAGTACGTCGACGAGGTACGCTTCCCGTCCTCTCTTTTTTAGTCCCCTCTCCAGTCTGCCATCAAATCTTGCCGCTGCCTGCTTAGCACAAGTTCGAATTGTTAAGCTCGACGCCTTTTTGTTCCATCGATGCACCAAACTGGCACATAATTAGTCCCGAGAGCGAGGATCAGGGTTAATTGGTACTAGTACGTACTTATTTTATGCTCGAGCTCCTTTTCCAGTGTGTGTATGTGAAGCAAAATGCAAAAAACTAAAGTGTGGGTTAGCTCCATGAGAAAAGTATTTCTACCTACTCTTGCTGGTACTTTTGCACATATCCAGGCTTAGTAAATCATGTATGCCTGCGAAGCCCTATTTTATATCAGAAGTTCATGCGCACGACCCTAACCTGCAATGTGGCTCCACTTGTCCGTGTCCAATGTAGTGAAGTCGCTCAGTAGCTCCGAACATATAGTTAATATAAGTACTGCACACATACACACTACACGGAACAGACAGCTTCAGTGAATATGTCTACTTTATAAACGCTTATCGTGTCCTTCTGAAATCAGTTAGATGTATTCTAACCATTGTTAGCCTTGTAGATCTTAGCGAATTGAAACCTTCTTATTTTATTCGAATTAAGCATCTCCTGGCTCCCAATGTCATATATCATGAAACTGATAACCCTCCCACCCCCTCCCCCGGTCAACGTATGTTAACCAACAAGATCTTGTTTGTAACTGTCTCATTTGGGATATACAATCCATACCAAAACAAAGGTAAAAAAGTGTTCTTGTAACTAGCAGTTAGTGTTACTAGTAGCACTTATTCCATATACTACAAGTTCTCACTCGGAGTCATAATATAGGTTGCTTAAGAATTGGTGCCAGTCAAACCATAGTTAATTTTCACCATCATTATGGATCAAATTACCAACATCTACAACTCAATATTGGTACTACTAGATCCATCATGAAAATACTTTCATAACATGTACTTGTTGTTATTTGAAGCAACATGATTTCATTGAAATTGATGGTCAAAGTGTGACTTCAGAGAGCGTGTCAATGTCCTTAATGTCCTATACTATGACGGAGGTCTTCTTAAAATAAATATATGCAGAAGACATTAATTTTATGTGCTGCGGCACACACCTAGTATTCATAACATACAAATGCTTTCACCATTGACATTTTTATTACACAAGAACTGAATGTTGGCGTGTTAAAAATTGCAGGTCATTACTGTCCTGATAGAGTGAGAGAGTTTTTTGACTAGTTAAATTCATATGGTATAACTTGTCCTTGAGTTCACTTAATTATGTTGATCATCATGCAGGTGCTATTTTCTGAACCTGTTGTGATTACTGCCTGTGAGTTCCTTGAGCAGAATGCCTCTCCTTCTACACCAAACATATCTCTTGTTGGGTAAGAAAATTTCTCCGTTTAAATTTTTGCACCTATATTTTGAGCTTCCTTTTGTAAACCTTGTAAAGGCAAGGTCCGATAACGACAGTGTATCCTGCGAAAGAGCACCGCTGAACTTATTTGGCCGTTGTTATATTTTGAGCTTCCTTTTGTAAACCTTGTAAAGGCAAGGTCCGATAACGACAGTGTATCCTGCGAAAGAGCACCGCTGAACTTATTTGGCCGTTGTAGTTTAAAATCTTTTGACATAGAAACATACCCAACAAATGTAGTTTATTGGTCTCCATTTATACTATTAAAAAATTTCCATATATTTATTCCTAATATTCTAGCTCTCTTCAGTTTAAGAGTCCTGAGTAAACTATACATTATTCTGCAGCTGTGTGGAGACTACGCGCTTACATTTTGTAATGTGTTAACATTCTTCTCCCGCCTTTGCCCTCGTGGATGAGCTAATTTCTTTTGTTAATGTTGTTTGTGTTATATCAGTGCGACATCCCCACCATCATTTGCTTTGGAAGTCTTTGTTCACTGCGACGGGGAGTCTCGATTTAGGCGCCTTTGCCTGCCTTTCTTGTATTCACACTCCTCATCCAATGTGCTTGAAGTTGAGGTATGGTATCTGATTCCAAGTTTTATGTTTTGACGAATATTCCTATCTCGTGCCTATATACAATTATACATCCTCTTTTTTTTTTCTGTCTGCGTGTTGCCATGTTATATCTACCTTTTCCAACTGCACTACTAAATGTGCGAATGTTATATTGCTATGCTGGATATGAATTTATGTTAAATTGTCAGATGTTATTTGATACAGTTGCACATGCTTAATGACCGATGCTGCATGTCACTCTGTTTCAGTTTTTCTTGCCTTTTTTCCGGTATTTTGTATATCAAGGGGTATTCTTCAGTTGCTTATGCTAGCTTAATATTTGTCTTATTCTTACATTCCAAGTTGGCTTGTTCTGTTGCCTGAGATGTCTTTCTTTGTTTCTTTTACTCTACAGGCTATTGTAACAAATCATCTAGTGCTGCGGGGAACTTATCGCAGCCTCACTCTTGTAATTTATGGGAATACTGCCGAAGACCTTGGCCAATTCAACATAGAACTAGGCCTGGATCATTCTCTTGTTAATGTGGTTAGCTCTCCATCAGAGGGGAAGTTTGAAGACCTTCCACCAGCACTGCATTCATCCAAATTTAAATTTGAAGAATCATTATCTTCACTCAAACCATTGAGTTTTCAGTCCACAGATTTGGACCTATCACTTGAAGTGAAGAAAATGCTATATTTAGCTCTTAAAATGTACCAAATACCCAATGTTGAAAATCTAATTCCTGACTTAGGAAGTGCAGTTATCTCAGCTGTTTCCAAATATGTAACTAGTTCTAACTGCATGCCACATAGTTGGAATCAAGAGTTGGCAAATGGCTTCGACAAGAGTAATCTTGATCCTCAGGGAAGTAATAATATTCACACTGGAGCTAGTGAGGAGCTCTTAGAAATTTGGAAAAATGTCCATTCTGTTGCTGCTACTCGTAATGGTGATAATGCCTTTGTACTGGAGGAGTTGCCCACAACCAAAATTCTATTTGAGTTGTTTAAGAATTGCTTCCCATATTACACAAACTGTTCATTACTTGATCTACAATGCCCTTCTCAGGTGATTTATCTTATGAAACTTGATAAACTGTTATGTGGATGACAAATGTGTTAGACAATTTATCTATCTTATGCCACTTCTATTTCAGAATAACTGGTTGGTGATGTCCTTGAGTTTGGTTCTTCTGATATGCTCCTCAAAAGAGAGTTGCTTTTATTTTGTTGATGCTGGTGGGATGGAGCAAATCGTTAATCTGCTCTGTTGGAAGACCCCCAAATCTACAGCGACTGCATTGCTTCTCTTAGGTATTGTTGAGAATGCTACTCGGCATGGTGTTGGATGTGAAGCTTTCTTGGGATGGTGGCCACGAAGTGATCAGAACAGTATACCCACTGGCAGCAGTGACGGCTACTGTTCTTTATTGAAGCTTCTACTGGAAAAAGAGAGACACGATATCGCCTCACGTGCTACATATCTTCTTCAACGTTTGCGGTTTTATGAGATACTATCTAGATACGAGGTCTGAATTTCCTTACCTACCTAGTCCAATAAGTCCATTGTTCGTGTACCCTCCAGATTATATGAAGCTTGTGGTTGTGTTGCAGTCTGCCGTGGTCAAGGTGGTGTCCGATCTACCTTCCGATGAACTTTCCACGGACAGAATTTCTTTTCTTATTTTTGCAAGTAATGAGCTTGCCGAGATGTCGGTATGTTTCTAGAATTGCTCTTTTATAGGGAAAAACCCAATGCCGTACATTTATATGTATACTCTCTTATACTCCCTGGAAGTGAAGTGGGTTAGCAGTTACTTTACGTTGATATTTCTTCTTGCAGAAATTGATAAATATGTGTGGCCCTATTGAAGATCCTTCGCCAGTGGCTATTGCTAGAAGAATATCCAAGTCTAGTCATTTGGAAGACTCACTTTCATTCAAAGCAACAGTTGGTCTTATAACTTCTTCCAAGTACAGCTTCATGCAGTTTGATACAGATTCGTGTTTGTTATCTCTTATCCAGGTAACACAGGATATGCACTTCTTGTTTTTCGGTTTATTGTTTAGTTATGCACGTTTTAGATCTTGACGCAAGGTGAACTAATGCTTGTTGTCAATCTGCAATGGCTGCTTTGGCTGAGTGTTTATTCTTTTTTTTCATCTAACATCTTTGCTCTTGATGTAACATACATATTTTTCGCTAGAAAATGTACCATATATTTGAAAATGGATTGCAACAATGGTAACATTGAGAAGGTTCCGTTGAATATGAAATAATTAAGTGGTTCACAATGGTCTTTCATCTACAAATGATCCACCTTTCATTTATTATGACATTAGTATGATATCTGGAACTTGGAATTGGAATTCAGGTTGTAGACTAGATGATTTTTCCTTTTTATATTTTGTCATGTGGGTCGGGTTTACGCCACCGCATCAAGGATAAGGACATGCAACCGGAGGCAACTTGGTCTCCAAATCAGCCGAGGATTCCCATCTCAATCTATTTAGTTAATTCCAAGTTTGTCAAGTACTTGTCTTATCTCTTAGATTGGTTTAAACTGTCCTTGAATCTCAACTCTTTACAAAAAGAGGGCTAACATGGTAAGGTGATCAATTATCAATAAACAGAGAGGAGAGTAGGCTCCAACCATTTACACCGCCATTTATACCTCTTTATTTGAAATTTCTTTGTCACAATTTGCTCCTACATTTATGAGGGATGGCGATAGTGGCGTCCCGTCGTATCAGAACACCATGAATTCTTGATGAATGTTGCCTCACATGTGGGAGCAAGAGACCAAATACTGCGTCAGGCTTAGCAGCAGCTGCAGCTGCGTCAGACCTTGCTCTCCTCAGTCATGGTCATGATGATACAGTGACCAATCGACTACTTTTATACCAAGTGTGATGTGCGCTAGTACATGATGGGGTTAAACATCCATCAGTGGGGATTTCAGTGGCGACAACTTGGCGAATAATGGTTCTAGCTGAAGGAGGGCACAGACTCTGGGGTAGGCTGTAGCACCTATGAATCAACCCTACCTAGAATGCTACCGCACTGCACAAAATCTACAAAATATGGAAAAAGTTACAAATTGGTGGTCTTCTTTGTTTATATGGACATCCGTGACAGTTCATTGACATATATATGACAATATATAATCTCCACACAGTTTATAATATAAGATATAACTCCAGAGTACACATTTGGATATAGCTACTCTTGTTTTACTCTGTATTGGTTATCCAGCTTGATGCTGAGCATGTCTGCATTTGTCTTAGAAATGTGACTCTAGCTATGTGTTTTGTGTAGAACAGGAAAGAGGTTTTTTCCCTCTGTCAGCGGCCTTGTTATCATCACCTGTAATGCATTCTGCAAGTGGGCCTGCTGCTGAAATTTTGATGGAGATAACATCGTCAATTGAATCCATTCTCCTCTCTCTTCTTTTTTGCCGTCCAGGTTAGATTGGCACACTTGTAAACTGGGATATTTTGTATCTTGTTTTATCTCACATAATGACGTCAACACATATTTATATGTTTTCAGGGCTATCTTTTTTGCTCAGTCAACCTGAAGCAACTGAGCTTATTGTTCTTTCTCTTCAAGATGGTAAAGATATGAATAAAACAGAATGCATAACTCTTAGACATGCCTTTGTTCTTATGTCGAAAGGATTCTTCTGCCGCCCCCAGGAAGTTGGAATGATCACAAAGCTACATCTTAAAGTGGTTTGTGCAGGCTCATTCCATCAGAATTATTCTTTTAATCTCTTTACGATCTAACACATAGATATGAATTTATTAATCACAAGGATGAGAACTTGCAAAATTAGAGTTGGAATACGTCAAAATGTGGGGGTTGTTCTTCACCTAAGTCTTTCTTCTAGCCTAGTTTTGTGCAAACCATTAGTTCTATATATGTTCTCCTACATAGTGTCATTGCCATCTTTTGCATATCTTTTCCACCCTTTTTCAGCTGATGTCATGTCACCCATCATGCTTTTACTACATAAAAAATGACTCATTCCATTTTGCCATGCATACTATCAGCGGCCGAGCTAGGATTTTTATATCGGGTATGTGAAGTCACAATTTTTTTGGCATATAACAATATAAGATAGAGAAGCTCACAATTAGAAAAACCTCAATAGATATTGGCTTTGACGTTGTGGTTGAAGTAATGTTCAGTATCTTTAAAGCTCTATCCCACATGCGTTTAAAAGCACCATATCATACTTGTCATGCTTGTTCTTCATTTTTCACCTACAAATCAATGAATTAATAGCTACATAAGGATCGTCCTCTAATGTCAATTGGGGAAATTAACAACAATAATAAGATTAAAGTATTGTGCACTCACGGTCCAAACTCGGGTGCTGCACGCCTGCACTGCTACTGCGTGATGCTTCTGGGATACGGCGGCACCGCCGAGAGCCTGCGTCTGGAGCTGTCACTCCGTGCCTCTGAGGTGGGGAATCAGGGGGCGGGGTTCGTAGATGAGCGACGAAGGGATTCGTCCAACGCGGTTGCGACATGGATGCATCGCGAGCCAGCGTCGGTGAGCCGAGCGGAGAATGGTTCGGCGGCCTACCGCTAGGATGGGAAGAGGATAGCAAGACCGGTGGCAGCCAAGTTATAGAAATCTGTCCCAATGGAAGCGCAGTATCTTTTTTCGGCCCAGGTTGTGAATGCTATCATACATATGTATGTATATAGTACAATATGTACTGATTTTCTTGGCAAAAATATTGGGTATGCGCTGCATACCCATGAAATAGCTTAGCTCCGCCCATGCATACGATACATGCTGTTACTTGTATTAATATTGTTTAACTTGCAATTGATTGTCCAACTTCAATTTTTTATTTTGGCTTCCTCTTGGAAAAATTTGTTAACTACGTTGATGTATGACCATTATTCATCTGTAAATAACTGATCAGACTTTATTTCTGTAGTTTTATGTTTTCGATGATGATTGAGTTCTTTTCTTCTACAGGGGAGTGCTGCCAATAGGCTTCTTGCAGTTCCTCCAAATTCTGATGAGCTTTTGTGGGTTCTGTGGGAACTTTCTGCTATTTCAAGGTCATTACTGAAGTCAGCATTTGCGGATAGTTTATGAAGTTACTTGTGATGCTTAGTTGTGTAAAATAATTACTAGGGCTGCCAAATATTGAGATAGAGGGTGTTTGGTTAGGCTTTTTACTTGGCTTTTGGCTTTGGCTTATAAGCCCAAAAAGCACCTAAATAGGTGCTTTTGGCTTATGTTTTACTATGGTATAAACCAAAAGTCAAAAGCCAAAAGCATCTAATTAGGTGCTTTTGTGGCTTATAAGCCAAAGCCAAAAGTCAAGAAAAAAGCCTAACCAAACACCCTCTATAGTCTTTCGGTACAAAGTGCCTTGCTCTTTTTTTTTTCAGTTTTCTGTCTCAGTAAACAAGGACCAAGTAACATTGTTGGACAGTTTGCTCAATAATTTTAACTCTGTCCTGTTTCATTGTTCTGCTCAAATATCCATAACTTTGATATCCTAAGTAACACTATGATAGGGAATATCTTAATTTAAAGTACATTTAAGAGTTTTGGAATGCTAAGACAAAGTTACACGCAGTTCTAGTTTTCACTATGTGAACTTCAGTGCATATGTTTTATAGAATCCGTCTATGTGATGCAGGTCCGATTCAGGTCGCCAAGCATTATTAGCTCTTGGCTACTTCCCTGAGGTGTGTGTTGTTAAATTAATTTTTAATTTTGTATGCAATTTGCACTGTTGAGTGATGGAAGTATTTCTGGTATAGGCAATATCAGTTCTATTGAGTTCCCTCTCTTCATACAAGGATCTCGATTCAACCATGACTAAAGATGGTCAGTAGAATCATTCTTCACTTCCTGATATTTCATGTCTGATGTTTTGATCGAAGGCTTACATCTCTTAGTGACTGTCTGATCTCAGGAGGGTCTCCATTGGGTCTTGCAATCTTCCATTCAGCTGCAGAAATTCTTGAAGTCTTGGTTGCAGATTCAACTGCTTCATCACTGAAGTCATGGATTGAATTTGCTACTGATCTGCACAAGGCGTTGCATTCATCTTCTCCAGGTTCAAACAGGAAAGATGCTCCAACAAGGTTGCTTGAATGGATTGATGCTGGTGTTATATATCAGAGAAATGGTGCGGTTGGGCTTCTTCGTTATTCTGCTATTCTAGCTTCTGGTGAAGATGCCCATTTTTCTTCTGGAAATGTGCTCGTGTCAGATTCGATGGATGTCGAGAATGTAGTTTCAGATTCAAATAATACTTCAGATGGTCAAGTCATCGATAATCTTCTTGGGAAGCTTGTTACAAACAAGTACTTCGATGGAGTTGCTTTGTGCAGCACTTCTGTGGTTCAATTAACAACAGCCTTCCGCATTTTAGCATTTATTTCAGAAGATAAGGTAAGCTCGTTATCCTCTTTTATGTTATATTTATTCAAGACGTTTAATTTGCAATGGATTATTTATGCCGTCATTTTTGCTATCAATAAAGGCTGTGGCTTCCTCCCTGTTTGAAGAAGGTGCAATCACTGTTATATACATAGTCCTGATGAACTGCAAGTCTATGCTTGAACGCTTGTCGAATAGTTACGGTGAGAATGTGATGTTCGCATGCCATTATGCAGTCTTGTTCATGAAGTAGATTTGAGGTTTATATGATATTTTCGTACTAAAACCATCTTCTCTCTTGTTCTTCCTTCAGATTACCTTGTTGATGAAGGGGCTGAACTAAGTTCCACTACGGAATTGCTTTTAGACCGGACTCATGAACAAGCCCTAGTTGATCTCATGACTCCCTCTCTTGTCTTGCTGATAAACCTCCTCCAGATATTACATGTAATGTGCTCTGTTCTATTCCTTGTATGGCTAAGCATGCAATTGCCTCAAGCTTGCTCATATCAATAGTCTTGGATGTATCCACCTCTGCAGGGAACAAAGGAACACTATCGCAACAAAAAACTTCTTACTGCTCTTCTGCGGTTACACCGAGAAGTCAGGTATCAGATAACCCTCTATGCATAGGAGCCTCCTCACCCCTCCCTCCCTCCCTCTCTTACATAGCATTTGCTTACATAATATTTTCTTTTGTATTATTCAGCCCAAGACTAGCAGCTTGTGCGGCAGATCTGTCTTTCATGTTTCCTAGTTTTGCAGTAAGCTTTGGTGTGGTTTGCCAGCTTATTACTTCAGCACTTGCTTGCTGGCCATTGTATAATTGGACACCTGGTCTGTTTCATTGCCTTCTTGAAAATGTTGAGCCCACTAATGCATCAGTACCATTAGGTCCAAAAGATGCCTGCAGTCTCCTTTGTCTCCTGGTAAGCCGTTTAGTTACACGTGTATCTATCCTTAGACGCCTACTTGTTTCCATGAAAAAACATAGGTGGCCGAATTATAAGATTGTACCTGTTCTCATTCTTATATGTTTTGTCCGCGCTTGAAGGGTGATCTTTTCCCTGATGAAGGCATATGGATGTGGAATGTTGAAGTTCCTTCGCTGAGTGCTATTAGATCGTTGAGTACTGGAACAGTTCTAGGGCCTCAAGTTGAGAAACAAGTGAACTGGCACCTGCGTCCTGAACATGTGGCCATATTACTTGTAAGGTTGATGCCGCAACTTGATAGACTTGCGCGTGTCATTGACAACTTTGCTACTTCGGTATGTCCTGGTTTTGTTTATTTCTGGTGCTTTTTCACTCCATATCAAATAACTTTTCACTATATCAATTACTTATATATCTAATTGTATCACATAGGCCTTGATGGTGATACAAGACATGCTTCGGATCTTCGTTGTTCGTGTTGCCTCTGAAAAGATCGAGTGTGCGGTGGTTCTTCTTCGGCCAATTTTTATTTGGTTGAATGATAAGGTTGATGGAACTTCCCTGTCTGAGGGAGAGGTATTTAAGGTATGCTAATGCATAGTGATTATGTCTGCATAACTGTGTGTTATTGTGCACCAGAAAAATGTCTGTTAAATACATAATTTGTCATGCATGCAGTTACTGTTCAAAGTTCTGTAGGCAACAATATGAAGTCAATATTAGGTCCACACTTATCTGCTGGTCCAAGCGGGTTTTGTTGTGTGCCAACAAATTTGTGGAAATACTATGTTACGAAAATTGAAATTATAAACCACCACAGAAATTGTGGGCTAGTGTTCAGGTTTCTGGAACCATTGTCGATCCTGGACCCCGTTTGTTCTGGAAGACCAGTTTGTTTCAGTTTTTTGTCTAGGTTTTTGAGGTTTATATACGCTTCCGACATATTAATTAGCGAACTCTATTGAAGTAGCACCAAAAAAGCAACTTCAATGCTGGCAACATGCAAACCAGAGGCTGGCCTGCTTCTGGAGAACTTGCTAGTTTCTTGCAGTAACTTGGTAGGCTTGTTTCTGTCCATGTTTGTTTTAGACGGTTCCTCTCTGTAGTGCCCCCTTTATATGGGTGTTTAACTCTGGGCTAGAATCATTGTTGACTAACGGTAATCGGTCCAGTAAAAATTTAGAACGGTAACTCTACTTGTGTGATTGAAGGAGCTCCTCTTTTCCCCCAAATTCAATTCTCTCAGCATCACCGATCTAAAGTTGTTTAATGCGATGTTTCCAGGTGCATCAGTTACTTAAGTTCATTGCAAAATTATCGGAACACCCAAATGGCAAGGTGAGAGGTTCTTTATCATTCATATCTCGTGTATATTGTTTCTCTCTTTCTCCTCTCTCATTTTCTCTTTATTCAGGTATTGCTATGGAAAATGGGAGTTGCACGGGTTCTTAAGAAGTTGTTACAGAATTGCAGCAACGCATCTTACTTGGAAGATAAGATGTCTGAAAGAGGAGCCCACAGAAGCGACCAACTTATGCTCAAATGGAGGATTCCCTTATTCAGATGTCTTGCATCTATCTTTAGTTCCAAGCCATCTAGTAAAGAGCAGACTGCTATTGAAGAGTAAACTCACAACTACCAAATTATTTACTTTAGAAGTACTTCACCATTTACATATGATAACTAATTATATTAAGTCAAAGTAGGTCTTCGGAGAATGCTAGTGCTGAGGAGTGCTCTTCTATCATGCATCACCTCTTGGTCTTATGCCAGGTACAGTATATTTTGTGTTGTCTACGATGAGATGCTTATCGAATCAGTAGCGTCTTTACTTTTTACTGCTCTACTTAATTCTTAAGCTTAGCTCACTACTTCTGTAGTGAAGCCAGGATGTGGATTCTTCCGTTTGGCTGCTCTGAAAATTTGATACCAAGTTTTATTTATGAAAAGCCATGTATAGAAAATGCTTCGTGCAGTTAGTTTATTTTGGTTCAATACTAGCCAAAGAAAAAACAGCCAGCAACATGTTCGTCTGAGATTATATAGTTGAAGTTCATAATGTCGGTGGTGGAAAACCTAAAGGAATAGCTGAAGTTTCAAAATGATTTATCATATACATGAGAAAGAAATACCGAGGATGAGGACATGGAATGGGGATAAGGCTTCTTCTGTTGCTTTATTTTTCTTCCTTTTTGACAGGGTTGTGTTGCTACTTATTAATATTTACTTAAGAAACCTAATTCCAAAGTTTTATGTGCAACCAATCCTCCAAGTACATATGAATTGTGTCACATGTACTTTAACAACAGGCGTTGTGGCAATTTCTGAACAAGATGCTTATTTGATGGAAAAGTACTGCGGCTGATCCATTTATTTTTATTTTTTATGGTGCATGCTGTCCTTGATGCTGAATTTATATTGTATTCATGTTTTACGTTACTCATCATGCTATAAGATGGTATGTCAGGTTTTGCCAGTTGGACGGGAAATGTTTGCTTGTTCCATGGCATTCAAAGAAGTGGCTTCTTCCTATATCTGTAGAAATGCAGTACCTTTGATATTTTCACAAATCCAAACTCCTAACCAAGACGATGAGGAGAAAAATGAGAGTGACACTTATCATGACTCATCAAATATGGATAACTGGCGTTCCTTTACCCCTTTGTTGAAGTGCTTCAAGCGACTCCTAAAATATGTTGATGCTAATCACCCAAAAGATTATTGTGTACAAACAATTTATTCCTTCATACTTGGTGCTATTGCCCTCAGCCAGTACGGTGACAGGTAAACATCGCTTCTTCCTCCTATGAATATCTTGATGAAATATGTCCAAGGATATCTTTGCAGTTTCCAGTTTCCTCGTTTACAAATTCGTCAGATGTTCTTATACTTTATTTGCATGAATAGGTATTGGACTGTCTGCATTAAAATTCTAGTAAATCCTTTGACTGATGTGATATGAGCTTGTGGTCTATATATGTGCAAAGAAGAGAAGATGTAATTAAACAAACTATTATATGGATGCTATTTTGTGATTTTTAAATGTCTTTACTCCAGAAATTTACAATTGATCTTGATGCATGCTTGGAGTTTAAGTTAATCGTCCACAGAGGTGATTAGGATGATCTCCATGTTGAAAAACTAACTACTAATCAGTATATCATATATTGTGGTGATTGTTGAGGGCTTTAGGCGGCCAGATATCTTGTTTGTATGAAGAATAAATGGATCAGTTCCAGATGTGATGGCAATATGGTTTTTTCTGATGGTTGGTGATTTTGTTGTTCTTTGTAGATTTAGTTTTTTGTATTTCGGTTGATCATTATTAACTGGAAGTTGGTTCCTCATGTTGTCCTGTGCTTCTTGAAGAGTAGATCTGAATATTTATAACTTCATATCAGTTAAGGTTTCAAATGCTTTTTTTCTTTCAAAATGGTCAATATCTGGAACTGTAGATGCATTTATGATGTGAAACATTTTATATTTCCAGTGCAGTTCTTCTATGGGTCTGGATAGAGGTACTTATACTGTTTCTGTTGGTTGCAGTCTTGAGGGTCTCATCATATTGAGGTGTCTATTGGGGCACTCCTTTGACCACGGTCTTACATTGAAACCCGCTGACGATAGTTTGAATGAGGGTATAGTTTTAATGAAGACCTTTGAAGAGAAGATACACCAGGGCTATGATGACTTGTCGAGTTCTGTTGGGAAGTCTCTTCTAAACCAGGTATTCCTTTCATTATCGTATTATTACGTTTTTCTTTTACTTCCAAGTTTCTCATATTGACTTCAATTAACAGGTTCAGAGTTCCATCACATTGCTTTGCTCTATTCTCGAGAATTCTGGCCTACTAGAAGATACAGTGCAGATGGTTCTTGAAGGCACTTACTTGCCATTTGGAGTGGTTCGCTCTGTTGTTATGACATCTCGTCTAATGCCATCCCTAGCCTCCGTAAATCATGAATCTGTTCTCTTCTTTTCCAATGCCTGGAAGGTTATTGCTGATTCAGAAGAACCTGTTGAGGGTGAATTTTCAAAGAGGCTGGTGTGGGAGTTGCCTGATTCTTCTCTTGAGAGACAACTAATTCCTGGCCAATCTGCTAGTAGAAAACTTGCATTAGGAGAGGCTGCAGGTAGACGTATAAAAGAGAATCAAGCACCTGAACCTACTGGACAGTTTTCTCGAGGTTTATGTACAGCTGGTGCCTCTACAGGTCATGCACGTAGAGACACTTTCCGCCATCGGAAACCAAACACAAGTAGACCACCTTCAATGCATGTAGATGATTATGTTGCAAGAGAGAGGAACATAGATGGTGCAAGTAGTGCATCAAATATTGTAAATTCTACTCCGCGTGGAACACTTAGTGGAAGACCTCCATCTATTCATGTAGATGAATTTATGGCAAGGCAGAGGGAGCGTCAAAATCCTGTCCCAGCCCCTCTGGGGACGCACCTCAAGTAAAAAGTCAGACGAGTCTGGATGACAATGTCCGTGCTAAGACGGAGAAACTGCAACAACCCAAGGCTGATCTCGATGATGATCAAGAAATTGATATAGTCTTT
This sequence comes from Poa pratensis, assembly GCA_947311845.1. Lineage (NCBI taxonomy): Eukaryota > Viridiplantae > Streptophyta > Magnoliopsida > Poales > Poaceae > Poa > Poa pratensis. The sequence goes on from CAMZMU010000068.1 coordinate 19,116,528, forward strand.
GATGAGGAATCAGAGTCAGATGACAAACTTCCTTTTCCTCAGCCAGATGATAATCTGCCACCTCCTGTCATTGTTGGGGAAAATTCTCCAGGTCCAGTTGTTGAGGAGACAGAAAACCAGAATGAAAAAAGTCCATTTTCAAAGAACAGTGAGAGTCTTGCTGCTGACATATCTTCCCGGACAGCTATGCTTCCAGAAGCTAATGTTTCTTTGGAGCGAAAAGATTCAGTTTCTAGCCCAGAGAAGAATGTGTTCAGTGATCGTGCTGATGAACCTTCATATATTTCATCTCATAACAAGCGTCCTGCAGAAGCACCTCTCCGACAGTTGCGTCCTAATAATTATCAGAAGAGAAGTCCATATAAGTTGTCCGAGAGTTCTGTTTCATCTGGATCTCATGGACATGATCATAGGCTTTCCAAGAACCAACCACCTCTGCCACCAATGCCACTACCAACCTCTTCCATGCCTACACAAAGTCCTGATTCAAGTCAAAGACGGTCATCTTACAGTGCTAGGGATGCACCACCACCTTTTCCGTCTAATTATCCTGCACAGCCTTTTGAAGCTAGTATGCCGACTGCTTTTGTGGGGCTTAAGGTAATGGAAGACAGATCTTTTCAAGTTTCAGTTATGGTTTCGTGCAGCTTTTTACTTGCTCTTGCAATTTAAATTCTTCAATATGAACTTCCATTTGCAGGCTCAAACTGAACAGGCCCTGGCAAACAACGGTACTTCATCATCAAATGCTCCTAATGCAGATGTCAATTTCATGTGGAACTCTTTCCCAGTAAATAGGGCTATGGAGCACTTCAGCTCTGGTTCATCTGCCCGACCAATGGCACCCCTACCTTATTCAGTTCCTGCAACCCAACATGCCGCAATGAGCTCTATCTCTCCTGCATCACTGTATAACCAAGGCAATGGTGCTGTCCAGACTACAGGCATGAACGATGCAACTACAGGCAATAATTCTGCATCTGGCAGCGCAATGCTGTCCAATTTGCTACCATCATTTGCATCGCAATATCTAATGGGCAGGCCTCCAATGTCTACTCAATTTTATGGAACATCTCTTCAACATGTTCAACTCTCATCTGGCCTTCCACAGAATGTGTCCAATCCTCAGCCTTCTGTTTCCTCAATGCAAGCACACTCACTAGCACCACCACTACCTCAGCAGCCTCATCCATCCCAGACTCAGCAATATCTTGGCTCTGTTCAATGGCAGCAACACCAAGAGCAGCCTCAGTCATATGCGCAAAGTAGTATGCAACCGCAGATGGCTTTGCAGTTTCAGAACCAGCTTCCTGTTCCTCAGATGCAATTTTACCAGACTCAGCAGGAGTTTGCTGCACAAGCACTCAGACAAGCGGGTGAACAATCACAGCTCGCAAACCAGAGTATACAAGCTGGTAGTTCGTCTCAACGAGAACCGGATATCAATCTACAGCAACTTTTCTCATCTCCAGAAGCTATTCAGGTTATTTGAATTTTTACAGAAGCTACGTACTAGAAAATAGTCATTGCCAATGGTGTCTGACCCTACACGTTTTAACTGTTGCAGAGTCTACTAGGTGACCGTGAGAAGCTTACCAAACTTCTGGAGACCAACCCAAAACTGATGCAGATGCTTCAGGTAAAGCTTGACGCAGTGCTCAAGCAGCAATAAGTTCTAATGCGATGGGAGCTGCTTCTGTTGTCGAATTCAGCTGTATGTTGATCTGAAATATCTACTTTGTATTCGTCAAACAGGATCGTATCGGCAAATAGGAGGCTTCAAGTGGGAGATGACGCCTAATTTGGGTCTGTTGTGGCCATGCTGTGCTAGGCAAAGAATGAAACAGAATGATGTCGGTGTACATCATTATGTCTCGTTGTGTGTAATGTTAATATTATGACGACCCTAGTGCTGAATTTTGTAATCAATTTTGTCCGATGCTCGGTGTATCCCTCGGTCCTAATTATTCTACTACTATAGTTCTAGCCGTCCTGAAATGCTGTTTGGTTAGGGAATCGATAGGTTCCGTTGATCCGCCTAACTTGCACATGATTAGACTGTAGCGTGAGGACCAGGGTATTTGTTCTATGCCGAGTTCCCTTTTTCCATTACTTTGAAGGTGGCCCATCACAAAAATGTTTTGAGGACCTCTATAAACTACTTATGTGCCACAGGTCCGTGTCAATGCTGCATAATGCTGGTTACTAGGTTATTGTTAGTCCAATATATTGATCTTGTTTGTAAAATCCTCATAGCCTGCCTTGACAAAGCTAACTAATAGGTTGATTGACAATATCAGCTGTAGGTTGTTTCTTTTGCCACCATGATGGCCCTGAAGAGGTGACAATCGATTTAGAGGTTATAAATTTTACAGCAAGTTTCCACCGGTCCTCCCTCTCTCCCGGTAGCTACCCTGCCCCTCGCTTCCCCTCTGTTCTCTAGCGGCACCCTGACCCTCACCGTGGCCAAGGCCTTGTACGTGTGTCCGATGCAGGACTGAAACTCCCACCTGCCAAAATTTCCTTTTTTTTTGTATACACAAAAAATCCTCCATGATGCTGTAATGGTCAATGAGGTTGATCGCATACCTCTTCGCTTCACCAATGATATAGATGTCGACCAAACTACCGGCCATGTTTACTCCATCGAAAGTTCTATGAACTACGAGAGGGCAGGGTGTCCTTTTTTTTAAGATAAAAGGCTTTTTCAGCCTAGCTTTAATATTAATAAAGCTCTGGAGCACGGGTTCACATCATAGTAGAGTACTGGGGATGCCAGATTGTCATACGAATAAAAAGTTTTTAGGCGACAAGCGGCTAGTAGGGATCAGGCATGATCAAACAACCAAAACACAGCTAAGAGCTTGCCGATCTTCTGGTGTAGGTCGAAGATAGCAACGTCTTGATCAGCAGCAGCATCTCGTCCAGGAGGTGCAGGTCTTCTTGCCAGCGGTCGCCAGTGCTGCTGAAAAAAGAGCATTTTGAAAGTGCATTCAGCTGGTTGTCGCGAGAACTTAGCTTATATGGAAAACTTGTTTCTGGTTTGCCAGAGCGCCCAGCTCTGAACAGCAAAAAGAGTCCAAGTCTCCTAGATTTCCGGCAAAGCGAGTTTAAAATGGCAAAGAATGTAGGGAGATGGGTGGGCCCTCGCGAACCGGTCCGACGCAGAGGAGCTCTCGCGAACCCGCAGGCGACCCAGCTAGGGTTCCTCGCAGCCGCCGGCGCGCCGCCGCCGCTCCCCACTCCCTCTCCCCTTCCTTCCTCTCACGTGGCCGTCGCCCCGTGCGGCGGCGCGCGACCTCGCGCCTCCTTCCCAACCCTTCCCTCCTCCCTTCTTCCCCGTCGCCGCCGTCGGCAGGGTCCGCCGGGCGAGCCCCGGGCGGCGCCGGCGGCGGCGGCTCGTCTTTACCCGCGTCATGTAGGGCGGAGACGGGGCTCTGATCTCCCCTCATGGCGGTGGTGCTGTTTGGGCATCGGCGGTCCGGCCGTGGTCGGGGGGTGGCGTGGCGGCGGCGATGCACGCCTGCACGTGGGGCGGCACGGTGCAGCGGGTGGCGACGAGATGCAGAGATGGCCGGCCAGCCCTGGCGGCCCAGATCTGGGCCCGCCGGGCCCATCTGGGTTTGGGCGGGCCGGTCTGATCTGAATCTCGTTCTGCGGATGGAGGTGACGGAGAAGGTGCAGGGGATGGCGGCGACGGTGGCCGGCCTGTTGCAGCGTGGCGGCGAGCTTCACGGGCCCGTTCGGGCTCGGCCGGACCCTATTAGAACTGGTGTGCCCCCGTGGGGGCTTTACGGGCCCGCGGGCCCGGCCGAATCTGACGGGGACTGGTGTGCTCTGTTGCCGTGTCCGGTCGACTACCGCCTCCGGCGGTGGAGGTTGTTCCCTCCCGCGCGGCCGCTGTGCTGCTGACCCCGGTTCACTCTTCCCCTCACATCCGTCTTGCAGACCACGTGGCGGCTACTTCGGTGAGACGACGTTGGTGGCTTCGGAATCGTCTGGCGCATGATTGGTGGGCGGCTAGTCTGGTGGTTTCGAGGCTCGTCCTCGCGGGGCTCCTGTGTTACCGTTCGTCCAGGGTTGTGGAAGGGGTTTCGGGAGAAATCCTTGTCGATTAGTTCGACACCGACGCGGTGCCGCCTCCAGGTGGCATCCTTCCTTCCTGAAGGGCGTCGAGGCTACCCTTCGCTTCCCCCCGTGCCGGGGGAAACCCTAGGAACAGTGCCCTGGTCCGGGCAGCAGCATGGCGTCCCTTCTTGAAGGTGCTGCTTGGTACTTGTCGATTCGGTGCTAGGAGCGTGGTGGTACTCTGTTGGAGAGGGTGCAGCGGTTGCGGGTCACCTCGTTTAGTCGATTCGCCTATGTCTCCATTTTGTTTCTTCTTCTTTTCTTTGGGGGGGGGGGGGGGGGGGGCAACGGCGCTATTCTGATTTTTGGGGTGGCCCGATTCCCAGCCGTGCCCAAACCCAAGCTTCGGCCAAAATATTTAAAAAGACAAAATATGACAAACTAGGCGAATTTCATTCATATATGACGAAAATTCGCCGATTACATATTACAAACTTAAAATAAAAACATAATAAAAGATAACTTGGCGATCTACGACGTTCTACATGCCCAACTGGCTGTAGAACACGGTATAGTCGCCGTTGTCGCCGTCGGAGCCGCTCCCAGCGGCGTTGCTGGGGCCTTCGCCGGCGTCTCCGCCGTGCCACCTGCTCGGCCCGGGCGCGCTGGGGGCGTCCTCATCCTCGTCGCTCGGGTCGAGGACGTAGTACTCCGGCGGCGGCGGAGGCGGAATGTGACGGCCGCCAGTAGCCGCCGCGCGCTCGCGGCGCTTGAAAGATCGAGGATGTCGGCTAGAGGGGGGTGAATAGGCGTTTTAAAATAATTACGGTTTAGACTTGAATAAATGCGGAATAAAACTAGCGTTTAATTTAACAAGCACAAAACCTAAACACGCTAGGTTCACCTATGTGCACCAACAACTTTTGCTAAGCAAGATCAACAACTATATGATAGCAATATAGATAACTTCAAGCTTGATGGCTATCACAAAGGTAAATGCATAAGTAAAGGGTTTGGGTATAGAAGTAACCGCAAAGTGGACACGAGGAGATGTTTCCCGTAGTTCCTTCCCAATGGAAGTACGTCTACGTTGGAGGGGTGTGGAGCCTCCTAGGCACTCCAATAGCACCGATGTGCTCACCCTATTCTCCGTGAGCTTCACCCGTGAGGGATTGGCTCGTTCCACTATGAGGTCGACTTGAAGGCGTTGACCAAACCGATACACCAAGGTTGAGGAACTCCACAATGAGTTGGAGCCTCCCAACAATGTCCCGGAGCTTAGCAACAAGATAAAGCTCCGAGACTAACAAAGGCCTCCTAGGGTTACAACTAACCCACGAGGCAATGAGAATCACAAAGAGTAATAAGCTTCTCAAACTTCACCACCACGAATCACCGTGGAGAACTCAAACCGATGCACCTAATGCAATGGCAAGAACACAAGAAGTGCTCAAAGCAATTCACTCTCAAATCCCACCAAAGCAACTAATACTATGGAGGAAGATGGGAGGAAGAGCAAGGAAAACAACAAATGAATCCCAAGATCTAGATCCAATATGCTCCCCTCACTTAAAGGAGAGATTGATTGGTGGAGAAGTAGATCTAGATCTCCTCTCTCGTTTTTTTCAAGAATGAGCAAGAATCATTGGAGGGATTGAGAGAAAGCAAGCTTTTGGAGGTCAACAATGGAGGGCAAAACTTGCAAGAAGAGTTGGGGAACCATTAGGGAAGAAGGCCCCTTAAATAGGTCATCCAAATATCCAACTGTTGGGTGCAGATTAGCGTCGTGGTGGTACTACCGCTAGACCCGGCGGTACTACCGCCCCCGTAGGAAGATAGGACAAGAAAACGGGCTGAAAACAGGCTCCAGGTAGCGGTACTACCGCCCCGGGCAGCGGTACTACCGCTTTTGGTACCGCTGAAAACAGGCTTTTGTTTGCTCCGGTGGTACCTCGGGCGGTACTGGGGCGGTAGTACCGCCCCCTTGAAAACAGCAGGAACACCAAACACCAAAACGACAATATCTTTTGCATCCGGACTCCGTTTTTGATGATCTTTAGCTCGTTGGAATCACAACAACGAGCTCATCAAGATTATATAGAGAAACATCATAGTCCAACAATGAATCATAAAACCAAATGTGGAAAGGTTAGACCTCTCAAAAATAGAACAACCGATAAAACCTCCAACACCAAAAACGCAATAAGTTTTTCTTACGAAATCCGTTTTTGATGAACTTGAGCTTGTCTTGAAGATCATGACAAGCTCTAAAACCACACATGGAGAAATCCCAAATAAGAACCAAGAAAGATGATGCTAGGTATGCAAAGGTTTGAGCTCTCTCCGAACAATACGATCAAGTTACTCATTCGAGAGCCCCTCTTGAAAGTGTGGCATCTATCCTATAATCCGGTCTCTCACTAACACCATGAGACCGGTAAAATAGAAACCCTATCAAGGACATACCTTTGCCTTGCGCAATCTACTTGAGCTAGATGATGACGATCTTGATCACCTCAAGTTGGATCACCTTTCTTGATTGCGCTCCGCTTGGTGAAGACTTGTGAATTGTTCTCCCATACACAATATGGGAGAGCCACTTTTAGGCACATCTTCACTTGACCATTATCTCCAAATGGGTGGCAAGCGTCAAGCATAAGATTTCTTCAAGATGCTTCTCTTGAACTTGCACATCTCAAGATTGATGACAATCACCACTTGACGTCATCCTTCATGAGCTATATGAAATCTTCCGTTTGATGCAATCGCATGGAAAGAAACCTAACCACATATAGATACTCCACACACATATATATCATGGGTTAGTTCACAAAGCTATATAGACAATTGCTTACCATACCATTGGATCACAAGATCCCACATGATACAACATGTAGTTTTGTGTGTTGATCACTTGAATTCACTATTTGCACTTAGCCTTGATCAACTTGTATCTTTTCTTCTCTCTTCACAAAGATGATGTCTTGAAGGTGAACATGAATATCCACGCCATCATAATCTTCAAGACATGATTGTAATATGCTCAACTCTACATATGACCATTCTTCATATAAATCTTTTAATAAGATCTTGGTCATCTTAAAATCTTCTAGAGTCCAACACATGAACTCCAACATTTTCTTATGGACAAGATCTAAGGTTATATCAATGCAAACATTAGTGCATAAGGATTGTCATTAATTACCAAAACCACACATGGGGGCACCATGCTATTTTAGCGCTCCCGCTGGCGCTGCGCCGCCGCGCGCTCGCGCTCCAGCCCTTCGAGGATGCGCCGCTGGCGCTCCACCTCCTCCTCCTCGTACATCCTCGCCGACCAGGCTTGGGCGACGTCGTCCGGCGCCGGGAGGACCTCGTTGAACGAGGCTTCGAGGGCGAGCCTCTCGCCGGGGAACTCCTCCTCCGGCGCCCCCATCCTGGCCGCCGCCCTGAGTTAGTCCGGCGGCGCCTGCCACTCTTCCGGTGCCTTCTTCTTGCCCTCTGTCTTGGGCTTGACGAGGCGGCGGAAGAGTCCGCGGGGCGGCGACGCGGGGCAGCGTCGTTGATGCGCAGCGTGCCGCTGCGCATTGGAACACGCCGCCCGGAGTTCAGGCAGGGCGGCGTGACAGAGGGAGGCGCAGAGGAGGCGCCGAGCGCGCGCCGGAGGAGGAAGAGGAGGAGGTGGAGCCTCCCATCCGCCGCGGCAGCCACGACGACCTGCGCGGCGGCATGGTGAGCCGGGGCTCGTTGCCGCTGGCGATGTAGTCGAGGACGAACTCGAGCGTCCGCCCTTCCCCGCCCCACCACCGCTTGCGGCCCTTGGAGTTGCAGCGGCCCTCCACCGAGCCGTTGCGGCCTATGTCGGTGAGCTCCTGCTCGTGGCGCCGGACGAAGTACTGCGTCTAGAACGCCTCGTTGTCCGGCTGCCAGCGGGGATCCGCCGCCTGCGTTGGAGTCAGACCGGCGATCACCTCCTTGATCGCGTGCTCCCGTTCCGCTCCTTCTGGCGGCGGAGGCACGGGCACGCCGCCCGCGCTCAGATGCCACGATCCCTGGCCGCCGGAGGTGCCATGGACGCGCATGTCAGGCGACGTGGGGTAGCCCGCCTCGTACAGCATGCGCGCCTCGTCCTTGCGGAGGTGGCGGCGGCCGAAGCCGTTTGCGGCGGCGTCATCGCCGGGGAATCGCTCGGCCATCGCGAAGAACTGGGCTAGAGAGGAGAGCTCGAGGGATGCGAGTGCGAGAGGGAGGAAGACGGCGAGAGAATGGTGTGGCTGTGCACGGCGAGGAGAGGGGATTTTATAGCGCGTTTGGAAGGCCAGCCGGAGCGGCGGTGGCGCGCCATTACTGCGCCGCGTGCCCCACGATTGGACGGCTCGGCCACGGCCGCTCACTGGGCGCTGGCCACGCCATTACTCCGGTAGCCTTTGACCGGCGCGGGAGCCGAGAGGATGAGGCCGCGCGCTCACGGGCGGTTCTGTTTCCGCGCCAATTCGCCTGGTCGCTGACAGCGCTGGCCCGCCTGTTTTGCGCGCCATTTCTGCCCCCAGGCGCAACCCAATGGGCTGGGTTCCGCCTGGGTGCGCCGGCGCCAAAACGGCGCAAAGCGGCGCTATTTGGGCTCCTGGGGGCCGACTGAGAGAAAACGACACTATTTGGACCAAAACGGCGCTATTTCTCGGACTGGGGGGCGAGCGGAGATGCCCTTACTGGGTGGCGTCGCACTGTGAGAAAAACGAGATACCCTTTGGCCGCGATAGCCCATCTGCTTGTTGTGAGGGTTGGTCCCAAACGAAAAGATGCTCGAAGAGATGAGGGGGCCACTTACTGAGAGATGGAGGAGAGGATTAATGCCTTAATGGTAAAGTCTACATGGATTATGTGGAGCTCCCTTATGTCAGTTACCGGCCTTTTTTTGTTAATCCTCAAGCGTATTTTGTTTGTCGGACTGCCTAACATAATCTCCCCTGTTACCTTCCTCCGGATGAACCTTTGAGAGAAAAAAAAAGATTGCTCTGAACTTGAACCGGCGGTGTTGCATCAGAGTTGGTGTCTGTCCGGTGCCTCTTTGCAAACTGAGATGGTATAAATAGCCACATTTTGCATACTAATAAGTACAGTAATTCAATTAGCCAGAAGGACAGCGCTGGAATAATATGGATCGATAGTACATCCAGTCTGAAACTTGGGAAATGCCAGGTTAACTTAACTGAACCGAACCGAACTGAACCACACCACCAGGTACAGATGACAGACAACAATTTCATCGAGAAACAATCTGATCATGGAGACATAGCAGACAGCCAACTTATATATTGTACGCTACAGAAACAATGTTCTGTTCCAGAATCTATCTAAATCCAGCACTGCAAAAATTGCAGGCAGTACCACAAATAAGTTCCACCAAACTAGCCAGAGTTGTCCCTCATGCATAGCCAGCCATACCAACGTTGGCGGTAGCCTTGTTGGTCTTTTTGGCAGCTTGGCTCGTCGATTTCGTGTAGTACATGTAGAAGTACACGTTCAGAATCATAGTGAAAACCACGAAGACCGCACCCGAGATAAACACCCCTTTCCGCAGAGAGTCGCAGGTCCAGCTCCCTGCATATATCATGTGCCTGTACTTGGTATGGTACGCGTTCTTCGTTGCTCCAGCAATCAGACATGACTCAGCGATTATGAATGTGATCCTGACATTGTGCAGGTAATACACATTATACACTGAGGCAACATAACTTGGGCAGTGAAAGAAAATCTGTGGGCATAGGAAATACCATGAAGATGCAAAGTAGATAATGGACCAGGCTCTGCTTCCACCAGGTGCAAGTGGCTGGCCAAAGCACATGCACTTCGTAACTCCCATAAGAAGTGACTGGCCCGAGAGGAGAAACAGGAATGCACCAACACCGTAGCCAGTAGAAATGTCGGAGTCATAAACGCAAAATGTGGAATTGTTGTTGTCCGTGACTATTGAACCCTATTATGGCATAAAATAGACAGAATCAGATTAAGTGGGAAAGGGACCAGGAGGAATGTAGGATGTCATGCAACCCATCATCCTGGTAATTTACACGCACAATACTTATTATGAAGAACTGAAACTTTTGCTGCAAGTAGCATAGTTTACTGATAACGTTGATTGGTTTCCATAAGAAAAATTGACGTGTGTAAAAAGAACTTAAGCACTTCAATTGTTCGGTATCACCACATTAAACAATTCTAGAAAGTTAACAACTACTGATAATATTATCAGCAAGCTAAATACTGTAGAAATAATATTTCTTATGGAAGTATGAGGGCCACAAAAGGTTTAATCTGCCTTTCAATTACAAGTCCAGACCGTTCCCTCCCCTCCCTCATGAACCGCAGATTGGTTCCTCCCCATGGGCCAAAGAAGAAATCTGCTTAAGGTAGATGCCCTTGAATATGAATAACAAGACCGGAGGGGGGACTCCACCCCGGCTTTGTCATTAAGGTAGAAGTGAGGACTCGAACCCGAGACCTGGCCCTTATGCGCATATGCACGGCTACCACTAGTCCACGGAAGAGTTCTCTATGCCCTTGAATATGGTGGACTAGTCCTCACAAAGCCACAGCTAATATATATATAAACTTCATTTCAATACAGAAGAACCTAGGGTCAAACTCTTGACTGTAGCAGCATGAGACGAGCAGATTGAATAGTACCTACACAATGCTCCCGATAAATGCTAAAGATGAGATGGGTTTTTCCTAATGTGAGCTGTTTGAGTTGTAGTTTTCATGACATGGGAATTTTCCCAAGGATTCCTTCCGCACTACATCTCATAGGAAATTTCCACTGACTCAAACCTTTTGGAAAGGTTCCATTGCTTTTCAATCAAACAACTTTTGACAGAAGTTTCCCAAAGCATCCAATCCACCTCACCCAAACAGCCCTCACTCTAACAGAAGGCATAGCTTCAAAATTTCTGCGTATCTGATCAAGTTAGTAACCAGCTGAACCTCAACGCTCGTACATCAGCTAAACATATATTAGCACTTACAAGAAATTTGCAATATCAAGAATTTCGATTTCGATTTAAAAAAAATTAAATCAGCAAGTTCGATGACTACGACCAATCTGGGGCACGCTCCATCAACAAACAAGATGCTCAAACATTCTCTACATCTACTCAAACAGAAGCTAATCTAACTTCTCCGACACCAACCAACTGACAGCAAGAATCGCCAGCTCAAAGCCCTTGCTTAAACATCCAAGAAATCTACATCCGACTTACGGGAATCCCTCGGATCCAGAGCCGCGCGCCTCGCGGTCTCGGGGATGTGGGTGCTTGCAGTATGGAGCTTGACGGGAATCTAGAGAAAAAACGATGTGTAGAAAAAGATATCAGTAGCTCTGTCGGTCGTACCGTGCTGCGGCGGCGCTCGGCGGCGATGGCGAAGCCGAAGGCGGTGAGGCAGAGGGCGATCACCAGAATGTGCACCAGCAAGGAGGTGGTCCTCCCCGTCTCCCCCATCTCCGTCCCTCGCTCGGTCTAGCTTCTCCCTCGGCAAGTCAGTCACTCGCTGTCGCTGTGGATGCTGTGGGGAGTGAGTGTGGGGAGCCGCCTGGAGGAAGGGGAAAGAAAGCGAAGCGTGAGTGTGAAGAGGGGAGACGAGTGGAAGACTGAAAGCGGCGTGGTGGGTCCCACGTCCGCAGTGCCGGTAGCAAAGAGAAAAGAAAAAAATGGGCAGGACCGCAGGAATCCGCGGAATGGGAAGCGAACAAAAGACAGGGTCTAGGACTCTCCGCTAAAACCTGTAGTTTTGAAGCAAGGGATGAGTGCGAAAGCCGTTGCGCTTGTTTGTGGTGCATACGTTTTCTTGTTGAGACGGACACGGATTTCTCTCTAAAGGCGAAGACTCTGAAGTGGGCGAACACTCGGCCCAGCGGGCGAACATGCCGGCTCCGGCTCCGCGCACCTGCTGACACCTTTCGAAGCACTTTCACGTGTAGGGGACCTCGCCTCCTGTTTTTCTGTGGCCGGTTTGGGAAGCTCTCACTTGGAATGACAATATTACCCTTGAACGCATTACAAATTATTCGATTCTTTGGTTATTTGAATCAAGGGAATTCAAAATGGCTCCAGATATCACATGCTCCGGCCTGAGTATGGTATTAAAAAAAGTAAAACCTATTAAAAATGTTGAAAAATGGAAGCAAACATATGCAAATGTTCTAGATACGCGATGGAATTACATTTGTGCGGCTCTGTGCGGAAAAAAAAATCAGTGGCCAACATGAGATTTATATTTTTTAGAGTACTGTTTTTTCATAGAGCACCACAAATGTCATGTCATCGTAAAAATTTGCATGTATGTAGAACATTTCGATATGTTTGTTGCCATTTTTATTTCAATTTTTTATAAATATTTTTCTTTTTTAAACTTTCCTACTCAACCAAGAGCATGTGAGCTCGGGAAACCAAAACTGCCCTCTCGACCTCTACAACACCTATCTATCTATCTATCTAATCCAATTAGATGTGAGAAACTAGTGTAGATACATGATGTATTACTATAATATAACAAGCCCATCTATATCTTCTAATAAAGCACAACCCTACTAAGGCCTTATTTGTATTGCAGGATTTTAAAATAGTTATAGAAAAACCTTGGATTGAGATGCCAAGCAGAGCGGATTTCCACAGATTTCAAAACGCAGTAACAAGTGTGTTTGGGCGGTGCACATGAAGTGAACACATGAATTTTGAAGGATTAATGAGAGAGAGTATGGAGAGATAGAGTGAAAGAGTATTGGGCTTCTCAACAGAAAATTAGAATGAGCACTGCGTTGAGAATCCTATGGAAAGGGGGCATAAGAATTTTTTGAGGTATAAAGGGGGCATAAGAATGGATTACATAGAAATTTGACTTCCCTAATCCTATGGTACAAAGGGTTTTTAGAGGAATTTTTCTTAGAATTCAAATCCTCCAATATTTTTATAGAAATCCTACAATCCAAACAGATGCTAAGAGTCATTCATGATTATTATCATCTGTCTATGTATTTGTGTTGTCGTCTTTAAAGACTCCCACAGTCCCACCTTAGCAAATGTGCCACCTAACAAAAAAACTGCCATGCCATTTTGGGCCCAGCCCGGAGCGCTGTTGCCACAGCTCGTCCACTTCATCTGGCCCAATATATGCCGAGTAAAAACACCAGTAGTGGCAGACGAATAGGTTTGGATTGAGTGACTTGTCTTGTGCGTCACCATCACTATATCAGTTTAGACATTCATCTTTTGTTCTACTTGAAAAAAGCATGTGGTCCCATTTTCTGAAAGTTGTACTAATTTGCGGATTAATCTTTATTGATGGATTCTATAGCAGAATGCTTATATGAATGATTGCCATGCTATAGATGTGAATGTCTAAAACACAGTTTCAGTCCAAGCATTTATATACGATTCAATATAATTTGGATGTCTGGTTGTTGTAGCAAAGTCGGGGAGTAATTGCACATTTTTACCAAGGACCCTCATACCCTTACATTAACTAGTGAGTCTGGACTCAAACATATGATTTCTCAGTAGCATGGACGGAGCTAGGGGGTGCGAGTAGGGGCCGTGGCCCTCCCCATGTAATTTTTTTGCTGAAAGACCCCCCCTATATATTGTGTAGAAGCCCCAAATTTAGTAGAGATTATCAATATGCCCCCCTCCAACTAACATAATGTTCAATTAGCCCCCTTCAAGTTATTTTATGGCTCCGTCCCGGCTCAGTAGGCTATTAAACCAGACTCACATTAGTTGTCTTTGGCCTTAGACGGCTCATAGTGGAAAGTAACATATACTAGTATCATGCACATGATACTAGTGTATGTTACTAACTCCACAGTGGGTAGTAACATATGTGTAGTATCATGTAATATTGCATTTGTTTTGTTTGTAGACTCATTTTGTATTAGAAGGTGTTATGTTACGGTATCTGCCTATGATACCATTATCTCATCTCTCATCAGTAATTACAATGACACGTCAACTTTTTGCATGCGACTAAATATGATACCACCACTGTGGCTAGTACTAACTTGACAATAGTCAGCCCTACACTAGTTTTGTGTTGATTGTTGTCATGTTGTACATGTCGTACACATTATCTTGGTTTTCAACACTTGTATTTGTTTGCTGAGTGGAGTATTGGGTCATATAATACTAGAATGCCCCTACACTGAGCTTTGCTATTTATTTCAGCATAAAGAAGCACGATTCCTATGAAGCTCTTATCAGACAGAAGTAAGGATCCTCTTATTTTCAATGTTGGGTTCCGGCAGTTTACGACAAAGTAATTAAAGTTCAGTCATACTGTTGACAATAGAATACTGTATTTTCATTATTATTACTCCTCCGATCCAGAATAACTGTCGCCAGCTAACAACTAATCACGTACAAGCGAATAGTACAACCAGCAACGGTTTTTGTGGAACGGAGGGAGTATTATTTTGTCTAGGTATACTGTTGCGCTTTATACGCAGAAAAGTATCTCACGGATTGTTTTGTACCCTTTTCTAGGCCACTGTTTTCATCTAACAACATCAATTGCACTAAGCATAAGATGGATAGATTTCTACACCATGGGCGGTTTTCTATTGCCTCCGTCTATGCTCCAATTTCCTTTCCACCGGTTCCTCTGAATCTTTGATTGTCTTGAAGAACAGAGATGGGGAGCAACCTGACATTGCTGCTGTAGGTTCACTGAAAAGTGTGGATCCTGACCAGATTAAGAAAATTGTTCTAACTGAGTAAGTTTGGTACTCGTAGCATATTTTTCTTAACTATCGAATGGTTCTTGTTTCGGTTTCGTCTAATACATGCTGGCTTATCTTACAGCTTGTGCAGGTATCCCAGAGAGTCTCAAAACTTAAAGCAATAACATGTTCCACAATCCTGAAGACGGTTATAAAGGCAAATATATCTGTGTGTTGCATTTCTGTATTGTATCAATTCGTGTCGAGTGATACAAACACCATTATTTTTGCAGACTGTTGAGTTGTGGTCAAAACATGGCAGGCGACTTGTTTAAAAAAAACATGGCAGGCGTGGCCGGATCAAAGAGACTGTCGGCACCCATGGTACGTTTTCTGACCCCCTGGGAATGTGCTGGGTTTCGCTTGCATCCAGCTTTCTTTACCTAAACTCACTTTATTCTTGCCATCAGGTTCGATGAAATGCATACTCAATACAACCGTTCAGAAGCATGATACAGTCTGCATATGTTGTTCAAACGAGCTTTCCCCAAATGGCCAGAACAGCTTGTACGTTTGCATACCAGCTGCAAGATTTCGAACGAGCCTCTGGGTATCCATGGTAGTAGAGGAGCGGTTGCGCTTGATGCTACTCATAGAGGTCTGGCGAGATGGAACGCAACTTATACCAAGAGTGAAGATGTATCTTTTTGACGGTAAATAGCAGGAGCTCTACCTATGCATTATTAGAAGGGGAATAGAATTGATCCAGTTAATTAGGGAAACCGGACCCAAAAACCATACAATGCGCCGTTAAAGAACTGCACACTCTAACTCATGGAACGTCGTCTGTGCCTGAAACAAGGGAAGCTAGACCCAAACTAACAGGCCACACCTCATATCCAACTAACATAAACTCTCCAAACACAAACAAACTCTCACCGCTAGAGATGCACCGGCGTGCACCCTCCACACAGAAGAGATCAAACATTACTCACAACTAACTCTCGAAATGCCTACATCACCTGCGGTGTGCGCTGCTTCTTATACATCTGCAAATAAAATTGCATCTTCTCTTCTATGGCTTCGTCGGTGGCTTTCTCTTTGCTCTTGAGTTTTGGGATTTCCCCAAAAGCCTCCGCCCGCCTAAATTCGGCGCGCTTGGAATGACACAATCTTTGTTCTTCTTGTCCAACCGAATGCTTCGTCGCTCGGCCAAAGAGGGAACATCCATCCGAAGCTGCTTGTCCTTGGGCATGTCGGCAATCTCTCGGCAGAGCTCCACCATCGAAAAAGGCAAGGTCTTATCCTGTGGCTCAATCGCGTCATACTGAGCCATCACCTTCACGATCTTCTCCTCCGGGCTAGGGGCATCAGAACCCCTCAACTCCTCCAATGCCAAAGGCATCTCCACTCTAAGATCCTTCATCGGGGCCTCTGCACCACCGGGGAGACATGCTCCAAAGCAGCAATAGGCGTGGAGGTGGATTCCAGGGCAAGCGCCGACGCTGACAAGCACACACCTTTGGGAGAGTAGCAACCAAAGCGCTCGATCCCGCCGTATGCGCAATCAGCATTGCTCCCAGTACACAGAGATGGTGTACCCCAGTGGAGATGTATCTTGCTGTGTGCATGTTTATTTGTATTTGTCTGTGGTCGTTTATACCAAGAGTGGAGATGTATCTTGCTGTGGCCAATACAATGTAGTAGTATTTTTTTTTCTTTATTGTTGCATTAGCAACCGTCATCTACTGAAAAACACATGGCCCTTGCTCTGCATTTGTGTGGACGTGACCATGCGCCCGATTGATTTCCACTCATTCAGAAAATGACTTGTATTACAATGTTTTGTTTCGTTGGAAGAGGGGTGAGCGGTCATCTATGGGAGAAACTATGGTGGTCTCGAGAAGCGAACAACGTACGTATAAAAGGAAAAAACCACCCTGGGCAAGCGAATCAAGGATGTAGCAGTTGCCCTCCTCTACACTTGCTGCAAACATGTATCAATTTGCTACCACTTCATCAGTCATCCTTGCTTCCAAAACGCGGTAGAATGACTGAATTCAAATCTTAAAGAGCAACTATTACTGGTTAGCAAAACGTTAAACTGACCAAGTACCCAACTACTCTTTCTTTTAAGGTTCTTTTATAACTAAATAATAGATCTAAAACAAGACACATGTTTGATAGTACTCCCATCAACAATGGGCGGCTCAATGAATTAGGCTGAGTGACGGCTTAACGACATGGCAGTCAACTCTATCATAACAGAAGGACAGCTCCTACTCAGTTTCCGGTCAAATCCGAAACTGGTTTTCCAGTACGCGTTTATTCGGAATCTGCTAGAGATGCTCTTAGCGCCGAGCGTTGTACCTGCCCTTATTGCATTAGCAATCCATCTACTGAAAAACACATGGCCCTGGCTCTGCATATGTGTAGACATGATCATGCGTCCGATTGACTTTCACTCATCCAGAAAATGGATTGTGCTACAGCCTACAATGTTTCGTTTCTCCGGAAGAGATGGCTGAGCGGTCATTTTTTCTATGGGAGGCACCATGGTGGTTTCGGGAAGCCGCCCTGAACAACTTCGTTGCTAAGAAAATTACTCCACGTCGAAGAAAAAACCACGCTGTGCAAGCGAATCAAGCATGCAGCAGTAACATGATGTACTAGCAGTTTGCTATCACCAGACACCAGTCATCCTTGCTTCCAAACGAGGTAGAAATGTAGAATGACTGAACTCAAATCTTAAAGAGTAACTTTTACTGGTTAGCTAAACTTTAAATTAACCAACTACGTACTCTTTCTTATAGAACTAATAATAGATCTAAAGAAAGACACCCGTTTAGTAGCACTCCCCTCAACAACCCGAGGGCGGCGGCTCAACTGTCAGGGACTGAAGATGGAAGCCAACCGTGGGATGAGGATCCAACGGCTCAGACTGAAAGATACCCTTTCGGGCCTCTTTCACTCTGCTTTATTTAATTAAGTTGAGTTAACTGTCATTTTAGCACTAAACGTGCTTAAGGTTCTGTAATAAAGTGCCAAACACATCGAGACCCTTGGTCGGTATATAAGGCCAAGGAGTGGGAGGCTGGGAGGCTCGATATGAGAAAACCTAAAACATTTATCCATGCTCTTCTTATTTTACCAAGTTCTCTTCAATTCTCTACCATTTATCTTTGAATTCGTCTCAATTACCTAGTTAATCTTCCAATTCTGTTAGTTATTCCTTCGTTCTTGCTTAGACATAGTTGGAGTCCTGACAATTGGTAACCATAGCCACAATTTTAGCCACAATTTTTTCTCCACCCCGGGTTTCTCGATCTTCTTGATTCGAGTGTGAAATTCCCACAAGTACTCAGATCTGGAGGAAGAGGGAGAAGCAAGTTCGTGCCGCCGCCAAATTCTCCAAAAAGTCTCACCTTTGCCTACCATGCCGGTGCGTACGAGGTCGCAGGAGGCGCTAGACCTCGCTGACGAAGAGGCGGCGCTGTTGGCCGCAGCTGAAGAACAGGCACGAGCAGAAGAGGAAATCGCTCGCCGTCTGCCGCGAGAGGTCTTGAACATGACGAGGCGATTGGACAAGCAGCAGCAGGCAGTCGACGAAATCAACGGTAATATCAATAACCTCACTGAGATGGTTGCACAGCTAGTGATGAACTCCACTGCATCAGATCCGTCGCAGCAGCTGCATCCGCAGACCACCCGTGGTTCCAATTTGTCCACCCCTCCTCAGATTCATCCACACTCAACCCACCCCTCCTCAGCCCCATATTCGAGATCGAAACACCAAATTCAACACCATACAATCAACCCCAACCACACCCCAGCCAACTTCCGCAACCAAGATTCTTCTCAACACCATCCCCTAACCAAGCTTCATCATCCTACACCCAAAATTCGCAACCTTTAGTGAACCAACACCATTTCTATGCCCAAACCAACCCTCAAACTCACCCAAACATGTATCAGCCGCCTTATTCCCAACCCTTTAACCAATACCAAAACCAGCCACCACAACAACCACCAAGCACCTATTACCAGCAACAGTACCAGCCAAATTACCAGCCTTTACAGCCCTATTCTCATCAGCAGAATCAATTCTACCAACAGCCTATGCCAATGCCGCAGTACACGTATGCTCAACCACCTCCAATATATGTTCCTCTGAATCAGTCAGGACAGCAGCCACCACCTAGCCCTGCAAACAGAGCTCGGGATTCTAGTCAATCAAATGAGCTGCAGAGACAGAAAACTCCTGAAGATAGGCACCACAATAACACTGCTGTTGGTCAGGAACTTCATATCAGAACACCAAGTATTGAGCTGCCAATGTTTTCGGGTGAAAATGCTGCCGGATGGTTGCTAGAGTGTGAAGGAGTTTTTGAATTGGCTGGTATAAGCTCAGAAAACAAGATAAAGTGGGCAAATGCTCATATCAGGGGGAAAGCAAAGACATGGCTGAAGAATCCAATACCAAACCTTCATTCTGTCAACTGGCAACAGTTTTGTACTTTGTTGTGTGAGCGTTTTCCAAGCCCTGGGGCTGATGAATCAATGGAGCAGTGCCAACACTTGAAACAAATAAATTCTGTCGACAACTATATTGATCAGTTTGAAGAATGGATGACATCCATGAAGAGTGACCACAGTTATTTGAAAGAGGAATTCTTTCTTCTGCGCTTTTTGAGTGGGCTCAAAGAATCAATCAAACATGATACTAAATCTCACAAGCCAGCCAACTTGAGGGAAGCTTATTGGTATGCACGAAAACAAGAGCAGTCCCACTTATGCAATAACAGAAAGCAGGTCAACATCATTGCAAATCGTCCAGCTCAGGCTGTTCCTCAGCACAGAAATGCAGTACAAAGAAAAATCAGACTGAAAAATGTGGCTGACAAACCAACTGAAAGGAAATGTTGGTACTGCCCAGAAATATGGTCTTTTGGACATAAGTGTAATGAAATGAAGAATCTGCTGCACATCTTACAATTGCAAGGCTATTCTGATGAAGAGGCTGAAGAGGTGGTGCAGGCACAAAAGGAGGATGATCAGGTGCCAAAGAATGCAGAAGAACGACAAGCTGAGAAAGATAAAGAAGTTTATATGTCTATCTTTGAGACATCATTGAATCGTCTACCTACAGATGAAACCATATCTCTGCAAATTACTATTGGAGGAGTGCAAGCTATAGCCTTGGTGGACTCGGGTTGTTCAACAACTTTCATTGACCAAGAATTTGCTATAAAACAGAATCTACATACCAGGGCTACATCTGCTCGCAAAGTTAGTATTGCAGGAGGTGGCACACTAATCACAGAGGCAGTAGTGCCAGACTGCCCTTTCACTGTTCAGAAAATCAGATTCACTAGTGACTTCAAAGTTCTATCCCTAAAGGGATATGATGTAGTCTTGGGCGTCTCTTGGTTAAAATAGTATAGTCCAACAACATTCGATTGGATTAACAGAACTCTGTGTATCACAAAAGAAGGAGTGCAACACACCTTCAATGACTACCTCCGGTATATGATTCAGTTATACCAGGCATCACCCATAGAGGAGGAAATATTGGAAGCACAGCAAGTTCTTCCACTAGTCATTACAGAACTGTTGGAAAAATTTCAAGATGTATTTGAAACTCCTACTGGCTTACCTCCAACAAGAGATTGTGATCACAGAATACCACTGAAAGAAGGATCCATACCACCAAATATCAGACCAAACCGCATGCCACATAAGCAGAAGAACGTTGTGGAGGAGATGATCAAAGAGATGCTAGCTTCAGGAGTGATCAGACACAGCCATAGCCCTTATTCATCACCAGCTCTAGCAGTCACAAAAAGGGACAAAACATGGCGATTATGCACTGATTTCAGGCAAGTCAATGATCAAACCATTAAAAACAAATACCTAATTCCAGTGATTGAGGATCTTCTTGATGAGTTACAAGGGGCAGCTGTTTTTACTAAGTTGGATCTTCGATCTGGATACCACCAGATCCGAATGCACCCAGATGACATAATCAAGACGGCATTTCAAACACATTCTGGCCACTATGAATATTTGGTAATGCCTTTTGGCTTAACAAATGCGCCTGCAATGTTTCAAGAACTGATGAATAAAGTTTTTGCTGAACATTTGCGCAAGTTTGTCTTGGTTTTCTTTGACGATATATTGGTCTATAGTAAAGATATAAACGAGCATGCCAAACACTTGCAAATTGTGCTGCAACTTTTGAGAGCACATCAACTGAAGGCCAAGAGATCAAAATGCACATTCGCAGCACCTCAAGTGGAGTATCTGGGCCATATAATTACAGCTGAGGGTGTTAAAGCCGACCCAGCAAAAATAAGAGATG
This sequence comes from Poa pratensis, assembly GCA_947311845.1. NCBI lineage: Eukaryota > Viridiplantae > Streptophyta > Magnoliopsida > Poales > Poaceae > Poa > Poa pratensis. The sequence continues at coordinate 19,137,668 of CAMZMU010000068.1, forward strand.
TAGCCAAGTGGGTTACACCAGCAAATGCAACACAGCTGAGATCAATCCTTGGAGCAGCGGGCTACTACCGCAGATTCATAAAAGGCTATGCTACAATTTGCAAACCTTTACATGAAGCTCTGAAGAAAGCAGGTTTTAAATGGGGGCCTGAACAGGAACAAGCCTTTGCAAAACTGAAAGAAGTAATGACAACTCCACCGTTATTGGCACTACCTGACTTCAACTTACCTTTTGTCCTCGAGACAGATGCTTCAGGTGTGGGGCTGGGTGCAGTTTTGATGCAGAAGGGAAAACCCCTGCCTTACTATAGTAAATCATTGGGAGTTAAGGCTCAGGCACAGTCAATATATGAAAAAGAGGCCATGGCCATTCTTGAAGCTCTTCGCAAATGGAGACACTACTTCTTGGGTAACAAGCTGATTATCAAAACTGATCAGAAGAGTCTAAAGTACCTAACAAGCCAAAGATTCCTAGAGGGAGTTCAACACAAGCTTATGCTTAAACTTCTTGAGTTTGATTATGGAATTGAATACAAAAAGGGCTGTGAAAACTCAGTAGCTGATGCCTTGTCCAGAAAGGTAGAAACACTATCATCAAGACACTTGTTATGCTATTTCAGCTGTGGTACCCAAGTGGATTGAAGATGTAGAGAAGTCCTATGAAAATGATGCAAAATGCCAGCAAATTCGACAAGAGCTAGCACTGGAGCCAAACAACCATGCTAAGTATTCTTTGTCTACTGGAATACTGAGGTACAAGAACAGAATAGTAATTGGTGAAAATTCTGACCTTTGTGATAAAGTGTTCCATGCATTTCACACATCTCCAATTGGTGGCCACTCAGGACAGAGGGTTACTTTGCATCGTTTGAAAAAACTGTTTTTTTGGCCACATCTTAAATAGTTTGTTGCATTGAAAGTGTCGCAATGCCCGGTCTGTCAGTTATCTAAAGGTGAACATGTTCATTATCCGGGTTTGCTGGATCCACTAAACATCCCTAAAGTTAAATGGTCAGAAATTAGTCTGGATTTTGTGGAGGGATTGCCAAACTCAAAAGAAAAGGATGTAATATTGGTAGTGGTGGATCGACTCACCAAATATGCCCACTTCATACCATTATCTCATCCTTTCAATACACAGCAAGTGGCCAAAGCATTCATGGACAATGTGCAGAAACTACATGGGCTTCCTCAGGCAATTGTCTCTGATAGGGATAGAATATTCACTAGTAAGTTCTGGCAAGAGTTGTTCACAACATTGGATGTAAAGTTGAAACTTAGCACAGCTTACCATCCACAATCTGATGGACAAACTGAAAGGGTGAATCAATGCCTTGAGCAATATTTGCGAGCTATGGCCTTTCGAGAACCAAAAAAGTGGATGGACTGGTTATCTTCAGCAGAATGGTGGTACAATACAGCTTATCATACCTCTCTCAAGCAGTCCCCCTTTGAAGCATTATATGGCTATCCTCCACCTCAGATTGGAGAGGTGATGATTTCTCCAGAAATGGATGATCAAGCAGCAGTTACTCTTCAAGACCAACAAGAAATGATGAAAGTTTTGCAAGAAAACCTCCACAAAGCACAGAACAGAATGACGAAGTTCGCTGACATGAATAGAGTGGACAGACAGTTCATTGTCGGTGACTTGGTGTACCTGAAGATGCAACCGTACAGGGAAACGGCCTTGGGACTCAGAAATGCTCTTAAGCTCACATCCAAGTATTATGGGCCATTTCGTGTGATTCAGAAGGTGGGAAATGTGTCTTATAAACTACAATTCCCGGAAGGTACGAAATTACATGATGTATTTCATGTTAACCAACTGAAGAAACATTTGGGCCCAACTGTTGTTCCAAACTTGTCTCTACCTGTGCTAACTCCTGAAGGGAAGATCAAAATTGCACCAGTGGCTATCTTACAGTCTAGATAGATTCCAAGATCAGCAGGTGACTACGATATTCCAGTTGATCAATGGCTCATTCATTGGGAAAATTTGACACGTGCGGAAGCAACCTGGGAGGACATTAACTTCATCAGAGCAGCATTTCCTGGATTCGAGCCTTGAAGTCTCGTCTTCAGCGGGCGGTATTGTCAGGGACTGAAGATGGAAGCCAACCGTGGGATGAGGATCCAACGGCTCAGACTGAAAGATACCCTTTCGGGCCTCTTTCACTCTGCTTTATTTAATTAAGTTGAGTTAACTGTCATTTTAGCACTAAACGTGCTTAAGGTTCTGTAATAAAGTGCCAAACACATCGAGACCCTTGGTCGGTATATAAGGCCAAGGAGTGGGAGGCTGGGAGGCTCGATATGAGAAAACCTAAAACATTTATCCATGCTCTTCTTATTTTACCAAGTTCTCTTCAATTCTCTACCATTTATCTTTGAATTCGTCTCAATTACCTAGTTAATCTTCCAATTCTGTTAGTTATTCCTTCGTTCTTGCTTAGACATAGTTGGAGTCCTGACATCAACGAATTAGGCTGAGACGCGGAGTGACCACTTGAGGACATGGAGATCAACTCTATCATAACAGAAGGACAGCTCCTACTCAGATGCTGAAAGCCGTTAGTGGCCGCGGCTGCCGTCAGATTTGGCGAAGAGCTTAGAAAATGAAAGCATGCCTTCTTCAACCCCTGGTAGTGGTGCTGCTCCGCAAGTGCCAGGATCGTCCCCACCGTGCTCACATCGATGTACTTGCACAGCTTCTCCTCGCAGACCAGCTTTAGCCTCCCAAAACTGTACGTGTCCGCCGCAACAAGCAGATGCTGGCACATGGCGTCAATCTCTTCCTCTGTCTCGGGCAACGAGTCGGTGTACGCGAAATATAGCAAAGCTCTGAACATCTGCGCCTCCATGTCGTCTACGCGTATGACATCTGAAGTGCCGCTCTCTTTCATCGAGCCAAAGAGCTCGGCCTTGAAAACCGATGATCGGGAAGCCAGCAGCCACCGGTGCACCGCGAACGTCTGGCCGGCGACCTCGAAGACTACATCGGCGCCCTCCCCAGTTGCGAGGAGATCACCCAGGTGCTGATTCAGGTCGGACGGTGGCACAGACACAAACTTTGGCGTGGGCATCTCCTCAGCGCGGAATTCGTTGATTTTTTTATAAAGGGCTTTTATTACTTAAAAGGTTTAAGCATTACACCCGGCCTCTGCATAGCTAAGATGCGCACAGCCACCAGTCCACCATCCAAGTCGAAACACAAAAGAAAAAAAAGGCAAATTACATATCAGAATGAGAAATTGTAGATCCGCCTAAGGAACTGGTTGGTCTATCCGGAGTCTATGTTGCCACCCATGCCGGGGAAAAAAGGCGGAATTCATTGATAACGGCGATGTCGCATCTGACGGTGAAAGAGTCGTCTATGAGGTGCTTGGACTTCTCTAGCGCTTCCCTCTGGATGAACTTGGTACGCCCCCAAGAACGATGCTCGCTATCGAAGGTGTCTACTCCTTCCGATGTGAGAGAAGGGTGCTTCTCCATGGTCACGGTGTCCACAAGACTAAACTTGGACCGCGTCTTCACTCTCTTGATGACAGTTTCAGCAAGTATGAGGAAAAGGGATATGTAACCGGCGCAGTCGCTGCGGTTGCCGTTTGGGTAGTAGCGGATGCGCCAGCGGTAGCCGCCCACGGTGAATTGGTAGGAATTCACTGTCTCGCCTGTGGGGGTTCCTTTGGTGAGAGAGTAGCCGTCGATTTTGAGGATGTGGTAGCCCCTAGACGTGTCGGCTATGATGGCGGAGGCTGGCGGCGATGACTTCTCGGCGGACGGCATGGCTAACCTAATCTACTGCGAAACAGGAGCTTGTTGCAGCTCTTTAAGAGATGAAACGGGAAAGAAAAAGAGATGAAACGAGTCCGGCCGGCTCTGGTACTGCAGGGGGCACAAGTCAAATTGGAGTATCACACGGGTCCTTGCTGGTCCCGTTCGTTTCGTTCCCGTTGTTCCTTCTCCCTTCTGCTCTAGATCACCGATTTGACGAGTCCTCGGCGGATTGCTCCAGGGCCCAGGCCCCAGGACCAGTGTCCAGTTCCAGCACCAGATGGCCAAGGAAAAATTCGCTCAAGGCCGTGGAGGTCACTGGTAGAAAATGGGCCTATGGTCCCGGTTCGGTTGGGCCATCAGTCCCGGTTGCCCAACCGGGACTGGCCAATCGGGACTAATGCTAGTCCCGGTTGGGCCACGAACCGGGACCAATGGTGGCCACGTGGCCAGTTCTGGCTGGGCGTGGGGAGAGACTCATTGGTCCCGGTTCTTTTACGAACCGGGACCAATGAGTGTTTTTTTTTGGTATTTAGGGTTTAGGGTCTCCCTCTCGCCGGTGCCCCCTCTCCCTCTCGCCGGTGCCCCCTCTCGCCGGTGCCCCCTCTCCTTCGTCGGTGCCCCCTCTCGCCGGTGCCCCCTCTCCTTCTCGCCGGTGCCCCCTCTCCTTCTCGCCGGTGCCTCCTCTCCCTCTCGCCGGTGCCCCCTCTCCCTCTCGCCGGTGCCTCCGTCGTCTCCCCCTTCTTCGCATCGCCGACGTGCTCTCCATCGTTTCCGTACGCATATTATACGCTCTACTATATACACAGTACATGTTGATGCATATATAATTAATATTCGATCTCTTGCGAGAATACAACTATTTAATTACATGGAGATAGATCAAGCCATCAAGGCATATGTAGTTCATCGTCCGAAGCATAATGTTCTCCCTTTCATCGATGACCTCCCTAAGCAGAAATCCCGCCAATTCCTCTTGAATTGCTCCTACGCGCAGTTCTGGGTCGATCTTCTCCCGCATTTTGCTGAAAGCAGTTGTTCTCCGCTCAGTGGTCAACTCGCGAATGAACTCGCAAACGTAGAATCCACATAAATTACTCCCCGGTGGCTGCTGCGGACTTTCACCGTTTTATAAGTTAGCTCATCTTTGAATGGACCTTCTACCTTCTGTTTGAAAATTGTCCAACACCTGCTTTGGCAAAGAAAATGAACAAAGGAGTTATTAATTACTTGACATCAGGGAACGAACGAAAGAGGGCGATATAATGCGATAATGATTGAAATTACTTGTTGAGCATTTCTTTCATGTCGGACCACAACGCTTGGTCCCAACTTAATGAGTCGTGGACTTCAACTGTGGACTTGTCAGGTTGAATGCTTAGCAGAATCCAGTGGAACCTGCGGACGTTTACATAAAGCAGACATGCATAGCTCATCAATTACACTTAACATCGAGAAAGCCAAATAAAAATATGTACAAGACAGAAACACTCACCTGAAGTTGTAAGGAAATAGTATTTCCGTACAGAAATGTTGCATGGTTAAAAAGGTGGTCAGGTCATGCTCCACGTCTTTGGGGTGATTGACTAACGTATGTGAATTCACGATATATGGGTCAACGAACCCAACCTCAAAAACTTTAGATCTTTTGCATTCCAGCATCTTCATTCTGCATAATAGCGTACAAAAGGATATATATATAGGCAGGATAATATAATACAGGCAATGAACGAGCTGAGCTAGAGACTTAATTACGAAAATAAATCACTTACAGACAATAGCAAGAGAGGATAGATTTGTCGAGGGCGCGCTTTTGGAATAACTGGAACAGTTCAGTCAGTTGAACCTGTATAGTGTAACGTTTGAAGAAATGCTCCACTCTAACGTCCAGCGGAAACCACTCTTTCGCGTCCTTCTTTGATGTGTGCACCAGGTACCAGGTATGCAGATTTCGCATATGTGTTGATAGACCCGTCATCTCCTCATTACTGACCATAGGCTCCCCTTGGACATATTTCCGTGCCATCTCTAACATTGGCGCATGTTCATAGCCTAAAAGTTGACCAAGGCTCATACCCAAGGCGGTAGCCTGTTCCTTGGCCTGAGATACAGTGACACCAAGTTCTTTAGCAGCAGCTATGGCTCTGGGGTCCAATAATTCCAGGTCTTTATCCATAGCGACTCTGAAGTCCTTGTCGACATCGGAACACACTATGAGCGGGGGGACCGATTGATTTTTCTGCTGTCCGAGCTGGGCAATTTGTTTCCCGCTTTTTGCACTTCTTCCCTTGTTCTGCTCAGACTGGGCACGTGCTAGCTTAGTAAGTTCACGACCATAGTCAGATGGCAGATTCATCGATATCTGGGATGGCTGCTCAAGGAAGGACTTTCTCCACTTTTTGGATTTTTCATCGTATACCGGCTTCTGCTCGGGCTTTTTTGGTGCAAAAAAAGCCTTATTGTAGGCAGCCACCTCCGCGGCGTTTTCCGCTACAGTCCTGTCATAAGGTCTAATGGGAAGATTCTTATGAGGTACTGTTGGGAGGGGCGACCTTTTACGTTTCGGTGATCGCTTACCCCTCATAGTACGAGCGGTGGGCGGAAACGGCTGACGCGGCGGCGGAGACGGCTGACGCGGCGGAGACGGCTGCGCTGGAGACTGGTGAGGCGGTGAAGAGGACTGTTGCGCTGGAGAATGCTGAGGCGGTGAAGAGGACTGTTGCGCTGGAGACTGGTGAGGAGTCGATGGCCTTGGCTGCCAGTTCGGAAGCACGATGAATTCCTTTGGCCATAGAATGGTCGCTTTCTTGGCTTCTCCAAGTTCAAGCACCTCCCCATCTTCACCTGCAGGGTGTTGCAGCTTCAGCTCCTCATAATCTTTCATCACTTCATCCACCGCGACAACAGCGTAGCCATTTGGAACCGGAGAGAAATGGTAAGTTGGATTAGGTCCAATTGGTACGACATAGCCGACCGCCACCTTCACGGTTAAGTTAAAAACTTTCACATGCATCTCACAAGGTGTGCTCTCCGTGATATCATCCACTGGGTAGCGACGAAGTGGAGCCACTGCATCATCATTACCATCCTGGAGCTCCGTGGAAGCCACGCTGCTTTTCCGATTCGATGGGCCACCGGTACCATCGCATGCAGCTTCTACCATGTGCCGTTGAGATTGGCCGCTAGTACCTTGCTGGCTAAGCACGGCAATTTGTTCCTTCTGCAGCTTTAATTCTTCTTCTATATTACGCAGCCGGTCTGCAGCAGCGCGTGCTTCCATTGCCTCCCTTTCCTTTCTCCTCTGATGGCTTCTATCAGGAAATTTCTTCCTGTGCTCGGGAATCGCAATTGTCTTGGGCTTGGAGCCAGGTACGCCTCGTAACCGTCCGTCGTGTTCCTTATTCCCAAGGGCGCGTGTGAGCTCGTCATCCTCTCTATCGGGAATGAACCGTCCCTCTTCAACATCCTTTACTGCTTTTCTAATTTCTTGGATGGGTAGTAGGGGATTATCTTTGTGTCTTCTGTTATATATGCACTTCCCTTCTGCGTCCAACGTGCCCCCATGCCCGTAAAACCAATTTCTTGCCCGTTCGATCCACTTGAGTGGCTCTGGAGTGATCCCATTAGCCAGCAGGTCCGCCTCAAGTTTCTCCCACTTAGGCATGCTACCAGCGTAGCCACCAGGCCCCATAGTATGGTGGTACATCTTTAGAGCAGCATTTGCCGCATTTTTTGCAGACTTTTCCAGAGCTTCCTCTGATTTCTTGTACGCCACAAATTCTTCCCAGTAGTCCTTTATCTTCTCATACCCTTTATCGAAGTCTGGAGTCTTATTTTTCTTGACAAACAGTTTGTTCAATCTTTTCTTCCAGTTCTTGAATAGCTCGGCCATCTTCTTAAGTGCCCAGTCCTTGACTTTTTGCTCCATGATTTTCCGGGCAATCTTTTCTGCCTCATCTGGATCCTCCTCATCTGAATCCACCTCTGGCGCCGGCAGGGTGAAATTAACCATGAGCTTTCTCCAAAGTCTTTCTTTGCCCTCATCGCTGACATATAGCTGTCCTTTCTCGTTTGGCCGATGCCATTCTCGAACGGTGATCGGGATGAAGTCCCTAACAAGAACTCCGCATTGCTTTACCATTTTATTTTTAACACCAGGGGGAGCAGTCGGTGTGCCGTCTTCAGCGACTCTTTCGATCGTGTACCTTTCTTGGTCGCCCAACTTTTTGGCTGGGCCTCGTTTTGTCCTTACAGAAGATTTGCTCGATCCGGAGGGCTAAAAGAAGAAAGAGCGTTAATATATGTATATAGACATCAGAGACTTAATTAATACAATCTTCGGCTTCATTAATATATGTATATGCACCTCGCCGGAGTTTGCAACATTTAATGTTCCACCGGAGCCTTCGGCTTCTCCCTCGTCGGCTTCTCCCTCGCTGACTTCTCCCTCACCCCGGCCGTCGGGTTCTACCTCACCGGAGCCGTCTCTTCGGTTGAGAGACTCATCTCCCTCACCGGAGTTGTTCAAAAACTCCGTGGTGACATCGACAATATCTTCCGGCCCGCGGATTATATCCTGGAGGATATTTTCCTGATCTTCGTCTCGTTCCATAGTTTCTGCAAATTAAGAACAATGCACAAAACTTTAGTTGGGTAACTTGTTCCATATGTCAAGATACATCTACAATATCATAAACCCGTAAACTCGTATCGTAAACCCGTAAACTCGTATCGTAAACCCGTAAACTCGTATCGTAAACCCGTAAACTCGTATCGTAAACCCGTAAACTCGTATCGTAAACCCGTAAACTCGTATCGTAAACCCTAAAATCCTAAAATGCTATTTCCTATACAAAATGCTATTTCCTAACACTAAAATTTCCTATACTAACACTAACACTAAACACTACATTTCCTAACATTTGCTACATTTGCTAACACTAAAATCCTAAAATGCTATTTCCTATACATTTCCTAACACTAAAATCCTAAAATGCTATTTCCTATACAAAATGCTATTTCCTAACACTAAAATTTCCTATACTAACACTAACACTAAACACTACATTTCCTAACATTTGCTACATTTGCTAATTGGACTAAAATTTGCTAACATTTGCTAAATTTGCTAATTGGACTAATAACATACTAACACACTACTAAAATTGACTACTAAAATCTTACATCACTAACAACATTTTAGTAATATTAACATGTTAACAATTGCTAAAATTTGCTAACATTACTAATATTACTAACACTACTAATATTAATTTTGCTAGTATGGACTTATACATTTTGCTAACAACAGGAGGCGTCGATCGGGTGGCGCAGGAGACGGTGGCGCGGCGGCGTCGGGTGCGCAGGAGACGGCGGCGTCGTCCGGCTCGAGGCGGGTGGCGCGGGTGGCGGCGTCGGCGGCGCTTCGACCGGAGAAGGGAGGAGGCCACGGCCGGGCGCGGCGAGGACGGCCACGGGCAGCGGCGGCGCGGCGTCGGGGGCGGCGTCGACGGCGTGGGGGCGGCCGTGGAGGGCGCGAGCGGGGGGCGCGGCCGTGGAGGAGAGGTGGCGCGTGTGGAGGAGGTGGCGCGGCCGTCCAGAGCGCGGCGGACGTCGACGGCGGCGGCGGGGCGCGGCGTGGGGCGGCGCGGGCGTCGGGCAGCCTGCCGGCGTCGTTTCGCTCTGCGTCGCGCCTCCGGTCCTTAGTCGATTTGCGTGAATGGGGAAGAAGAAAGAGCGCGAGCAGTTAAATAGCAGGGGTCTTTGGTCCCGGTTGCTGGCAAGAACCGGGACCAGTGATCCTTTGGTCCCGGTTCTTTCCAGCAACCGGGACCAAAGAGTGGGTCATTTAATGCCAGATCGCGGCGCGCATCCATGGACTCTTTGGTCCCGGTTCTTTCTAGCAACCGGGACCAAAGAGTCCTTTTTCAAAATTATTTCGAACTTTTCAGTTCTGAAATGTTGTTCCCGCCTTTTTTTTCTTATTTAGGTGTTTGAATATGAATTTCAAATGGTTTTGAATCTGAAAAGACTTTCAACATGAAAAGTGTTTAAATTTGAATAAATAATCCAAAACCATTTTCTGTTTTCTGAAATAATTATTCTAACTATACAAACTATTAACCATTTTGCCATTTTCAATTAAAAATATATTAACTTTATTGCATATTTTGAATTGACAAAACTTTCAACGTGAAAAGTGTCTGAATTTGTATAAATAATCCAAAATCAATTTTACATTATTATTGTCATTTTCAATTTAATATGGATAAATTCATATCTTTAAATCCGTAAGTCGAAATTCGACAAATAATCCGTAAGCAGAAGTAAATGCAGAACAACGTCTCACAAGCGCTTGAAAGAAACAAACCCCTGATCCAACATCACCAACATTATTCTACATAAACGGACTTGCTGGCTCGAAGGCCGTAGGATTAGAGGGAACGGCGGGAGGAGCCAGCCCCGTGGGCGGCCGCCCGGTTCTCGCGCGCACGTTTGCGGCGGAGGGCAAGATCCATGGAGGATGAGTCTTTCAGCGCCCAATCCAGATCGGAAGCCTCCTTCGCCTTGAGCTGGTAGGAAGTCTTGGCTCGCTGGACAGGGTAGTCGCGGACAGACTGGAAGGAGGCTTCCATGGCCTCCTGTATCTGCAACCCACAACCTTCTTCCCCGTCGTCGCTCCAGTCGAAGTCGTCGTCCTCCTCCTCCTCCGCGGGAGGAGCGGCGGCGCCTGGTGGAGGTGCAGCGGCGCCAGGTGGAGGTGCGGCGGCACCTGGTGGAGCAGGAGGCCGGTAGCTGGGCATTCCTCTCCACGCCGGGCTCGTGGGCATACGGCGGGATAGACTCCCGCGGTTGCGCCCAAGCGCGCTCTGCCGAGCACGCTCGACCTCGTCCAGAAGGCGTTGCGGCGGGCGTGGCGGATCCATCTCGTGGAGACGATGCGTTCGTGGCTAGGAATGGTGGATTAGGGTTTACCCCGTCGGCGACAATATATAAAGACCTCCAGGGCAGCGCTGGGGGAGGACACGTGCCCAGGGAAGCGCTGGGGGAGGACACGTGTCGTGACCGCAAAGCCCGTCTTTAGTCCCGGTTGGTGTTACCAACCGGGACTAAAGAAGCACACAGATCGTGTGTTTCTTTCAATCGCTTGTGAGCCGTTGGATCAGGGGTGTGTTTCTTTTGAGGGATTGTGAGCTGTTGGATCAGCAGTATCACGACCACTTCGTGAGCCACATGACCCGGTTGGTGTTACCAACCGGGACTAAAGAAGCACACGGATCGTGTGTTTCTTTCAAGCGCTTGTGAGACGTTGGATCAGGGGTGTGTTTCTTTTGAGGGATTGTGAGCTGTTGGATCAGCAGTATCACGACCACTTCGTGAGCCACATAAAGGTTTAATACATTACTACACATCACATAAAGGTTTAATACATTACATTGATTTACATAAAAGCCATGAACCCTTCTTCGCGTATGTCCCTGGCCTATGATCGCTTCAGCCGTAACCATGGAGCATCTTCATTATTTAACGGGATGCTTGGGTCAGTTCTCACTGTGAAGGGCGGAATTTCATCAAACTTATCATAATCTGCTGACATGTCTGTCTTGTCCTCGACTCCCACGATGTTTCTTTTCCCTGAAAGAACTACGTGACGCTTTGGCTCATCGTCTGATGTATTCGTTTGCTTGTTTTTTCTTTTTTTCGGTCTGGAGGACATGTCCTTCACATAGAAAACCTGAGCCACATCATTGGCTAGGACGAATGGTTCGTTCTTGTAACAACCAAGATTCTTGAGATCCACTGTTGTCATCCCGTACAGCTGGTCTACCTTTATCCCTTCTCCATTCATGTTGACCCAACTGCACCGAAACAAAGGGACCTTAAAAGTAGGTCCATAGTCAAGTTCCCATATCTCCTCTATGCGACCATAGTATGTGTCCTTTTGCCCATCGTCGTTTGTTGCATCAAAGCGGACACCACTGTTCTGGTTGGTGCTCTTTTTATCTTGGGCGATCGTGTAAAATGTATTCCCATTTATCTCGTACCCTTGGAAATTCAATACAGTCGAAGATGGTGACGCGGCCAACAAGTAGAGCTGTTCTCCGACAGTGGTGTCATTCATGAGCTGTAATCGCAACCAACTGCCGAAGGTCTCCATGTGTTTTTCTTTAATCCAGGAGTCATCCTTCCCCGGGTTCTTGGAGCGTACATAATTCTTGTGTTCCTCGATATACGGAGCCACGAAGGTGGAACTTTGTAGAACTGTGTAGTGTGCTTGAGTTAAAGAATGCCCGTCCCTACATATCAGTGCTTTCTTTCCTAGCGTGCCTTTTCCACTCAGTCTCCCCTCATGCCGCGATTCAGGAACACCAATCGGCTTAAGGTCAGGAATAAAGTCAACACAGAACTCAATGACCTCTTCTGTTCCATAGCCCCTTGAGATGCTTCCTTCTGGCCTAGCACGGTTATGAACATATTTCTTCAAGACTCCCATGAACCTCTCGAAGGGGAACATATTGTGTAGAAATACAGGACCGAGAATGGCAATCTCGTCGCGTAGGTGAACCAGGAGATGCGTCATAATATTGAAGAATGATGGGGGGAACACCAACTCGAAGCTGACAAGACATTGGACCACAGCCTTCTGTAAACTTGGTAGAGTTACTGGATCGATGACCTTCTGAGATATTGCATTGAGGAATGCACATAGCTTCACAATGGGTACTCGAACATTTTCCGGTAGAAGCCCCCTCAATGCAACCGGAAGCAACTGCGTCATAATCACGTGGCAATCATGAGACTTCAGGTTCTGGAATTTTTTCTTTGCCATATTTATTATTCCCTTTATATTTGACGAGAAGCCAGCCGGGACCTTGATACTGCTCAGGCATTCAAAAAAGATTTCCTTCTCTGCTTTGGTAAGAGCGTATCTGCTTAAGTATTGACGCCCTTTATCCGTCTGCTTGTTGTATGGGTCTTTCATACGTTGCTGGTCTGCCCGTGCTTCCGGTGTATCTTTTGTCTTCCCATACACGCCCAGGAAGCCTAGCAGGTTCACGCAAAGATTCTTCGTCACGTGCATCACGTCGATTGAAGACCGGACCTCTAGGACTTTCCAATAGGGTAGCTCCCAGAATATAGAGCACTTCTTCCATATGGGTACGTGGTTGTCAGCGTCATTCGGAACAGATAGACTGCCAGGACCCTTTCCAAAGATTACTTCTAAATCCTTGACCATGTCATATATAACATCACCATCAGGGAGGTTAGGCTTCTTCCGGCGATCTGCCTCACCGTTGAAATGCTTGCCGGGCTTTCTTACGGCATGACCGTTCGGAAGAAATCGACGATGCCCCAGGTACACATTCTTGTTTCCCAAATGTATACTTTCAGTCTTATCTAAACAGTGCGTGCATGCATTGTATCCCTTGTTTGACTGTCCTGAAATGTTACTAAGAGCAGGCCAATCATTGATGGTTACGAACAGCAACGCTCGTAGGTCAAATTCCTGTTGTTTGTGCTCATCCCACACACGTACACCTGGTTCGGACCACAACTGCAAAAGTTCATCAACTAATGGCCGTAGGTACACATCAATGTCGTTGCCGGGTTGCTTCGGGCCTTGGATGAGCACTGGCATCATAATGAACTTCCGCTTCATGCACAACCAAGGAGGAAGGTTGTAGATACATAGAGTCACGGGCCAAGTGCTATGACTGGAGCTCTGCTCCCCAAAAGGATTAAAGCCATCTGTACTTAGACCAAATCTTAAGTTCCTTGCGTCATCTGAAAATGTCGGGAACTCTCTGTCGATTTTTCTCCACTGGGACCCATCGGCGGGGTGTCTCAACTTCCCGTCTTTCTTACGCTCTTCTTTGTGCCATCGCAACAACCTGGCATGCTCTTTGTTTCTGAACAGACGTTTCAACCGTGGTATTATAGGAGCATACCACATCACCTTAGCAGGAACCCTCTTCCGGGGGGGCTCGTCATCGCCCTCAACATCACCAGGGTCATCTTGTCTTATCTTGTACCGCAGTGCATTGCATACCGGGCATTTATCCATGTTCTCGTACTCACCGCGGTACAGGATGCAGTCATTAATGCATGCATGTATCTTCTGCACATCTAATCCTAGAGGGCAGATAGTCTTCTTTGCTTCGTATGTAGTCTCGGGCAATTCGTTATCCTTTGGAAGCTTCGGCTTCATTATTTTCAGTAACTTCTCAAATCCCTTGTCAGAACAACCAGTCTCTGCCTTCCATTTCAGCAGTTCCAGTGTGGTACCGAGCTTTGTGCTGCCATCTTCGCAGTTTGGGTACAGCAACTTTTTGTGATCCTCAAGCATGGCCTCCAACTTTAGCTTCTCCTTTTCTGTATCGCATTCTCGCTTTGCATCAGAAATGACCCCACCAAGACCATCAGCGGGCTCATCTGATGCCCGATGTTCACCTCTTTCTTCTTCAACGTCTTCCATAACAGTATCACCGCATTCCTCAGGGAACATAGGATAGTTGTCATCATCCTCCTCTTCTTCATTGTCTTCCATCGTAACCCCTCTTTCTCCGTGCTTGGTCCAACAATTATAGCTGGGCATGAAACCTTTCCGAATCACGTGGTCTTGAATGGTTCTCGGGTCAGGGTACTCCCTGACGTTCCGACACTTCTCACATGGACAAGGCATAAAATTATTCACTTTGTTTGCCTCAGCCACATCGAGAAATTTATGCAGGCCTGCAATAAACTCGGAACTGCGTCGTTCGCCGTACATCCATCGCATCCGTGCATCCATCTGCATCATATATATAATTAAGTTTATCAAATACCATTACAATAACATCTTGAATAGTGAAATGACCACCGTACATCGACACGTGCAATATTTCTGTATCAATTACAGACGAAAAGGATAAAGTTGCTAACCTCGGTGCGGGTCGGGCATTTCATCGAACACATCTTGTGCGTGGCAAAGAGAAAAAAAACTAGCACCCCCACTTCCCACCAATCCAGGAAAAAAAAACAGAGGAGAGAGGGGGGTGGGGGCAACAATATATAGGCAGGGGAGGGGTATTGGTCCCGGTTCTTGGCACGAACCGGGACCAAAGCTCCGCGGCATGCCACGTGGTCCGGCTCTGGAGCTTTGGTCCCGGTTCTTGGCATGAACCGGGACCAATGCCCCCAACCGAACCGGGACCAATGCCCCACGGGGCCCTGGCAGCTCGAACCGGGACCAGTGCCAGGCACTGGTCCCGGTTTTTGCCTGAACCGGGGCTAATGGCAAACAGTACTCCGGACGAAAAGTCCTTTTTCTACTAGTGGGTACAACATCCGTGAATGTACACGGTCAGATCTACGTGGATGTACCCGCAAAAAAAGATCTACGTGGATGCCACACAAGGATGACAAGGTTGTTTTGCATTCAGTTCAGTACTTTTTGCTTCGGTACATCACCCCAAACTCAAACTAAAACACAATAACGACTGTGATTGATGGATACCCCTTCATAAGGAAGGATGTGATGGTCTTTACATAATTGAACAAGGATTAATTAAGTGGTATAAGGCCAAGTATAAACCCGTATAACCCAATTGGTCGTGTACGCAAATGCACATGTAGGTATCGACGAAGGGGCCGATCCGATGTGAGGCGTTGGACTTGGGTGTCACACGATCAAGTCATGAGGACTTGTGCGAGTCGGTGCCAATACGTATGGGTATACGGGGGTATTTTATTAGATCAAGAGCGGAATATTGGCTAGCTAGGCTAATGAAACTTGAAGTTGGGGATAGCCGGGATTTTGTTAGCTTAATTGTGTGCTCATTACACTGATCCCCAAGAAGTAGATGTCAATGTAATACCTATACGTGTAGGATACGGTGTAGTACACCGATCCTACCGTATCCTGTACCGCTACGATGGGGGCTATTCCCATCTATATAAACACGTACACGAGGCCCTAACGGGTCATCGCTTTCCCTACGCTAACATGGTATCAAGAGCCATCTTCTTCCCTTGCTAGCCGCCGGCAGAACCGATCTCAAAACCCTAGAAAACCCCCTCGATCCATAGATCGATCAAGAAAACCGATCCCCTGATCGGAGAAGACCTCGGTCCTACGACCGGCAACAACCAAAGAAACCCCCTTCCCTCCCAACGACGAAATCCATGGCGTCCTCATCGCAGACGCCCGCGGCGACCGGCCTCGGTGCCCCGCCCACCCAAAAACTGACCAGAGAGAATTTTCTTTTCTGGAAGATGCAGGTACTTCCTCCGCTGCGTGGAGCTCGTGTCATGGGACTCCTGGAGGGTTCCGATCGTGCACCACCTGAAAACCTGGAGGTTGAAGATGAAAACAAGAAGAAATCCATGATGCCAAACCCAGCCTTCGACGCATGGGTCACCCGAGATCAACAGGTCGTGTACTACCTCGTCAACTCGCTTGGCGATGACGTCCTAGCTCACTGCTATGGGCTCGAGCACGCTGCCGACATCTGGGCATCCATCCTCGACCTGTTCTCCACCCAATCCAAGACAAGATCTCTCACCTTCGTGGCGCCTCGCCAACACAAAGAAGGACGACATGACGGTGCTCAAGTACATCACCACGATGAAGGGCTTCGCTTCGGAGCTCGCTGCAGCTGGCAAGATCGTCGATGACGACGAACTCCGTGACTACATCCTGAACGGCCTCGACGGCGAGTACAACCCTCTGGTTGCTTCCATCAACGCCGTCCCCAACACAACCCTCAACGACATGTGCTCTCAGCTGCAGGCCTTTGATCTCCGCCAGAACATGCTCTCCAACTCCGGCCAGAACTCGGGGAACTTCTCCTCATCTGCTAATGCCGCGACCGCGGTCGTCCTTTCAACCGCAATGGTGGTGGCTACCAGCAGCAGCACACCGGCGGCCGTGGCTATGATCGCCGTGGCCGTGGACGTGGTGGTCCGCGCCACCCAAACCGAGGACGTGGCCGTGGCCGTGGCCGCACTCCCACTCCATGGCAAGATGGTGTCATCTGTCAGATCTACAAGAAAGAAGGCCACCCTGCCAGCGAGTGTTGGTGGCGCTACTCCGACCGCAGCGACGATGAGGATGAAGATGATCTCCAAGAGAAGGGCGCCTATGGCGTCGACACCAACTGGTACATGGACTCCGGAGCCACGAACCACATCACTGGAGAGCTAAACAAGATGACTACACGTGACAAGTACAAGGGGCATGACCGTGTGCACACGGCAGGAGGACAAGGTATGCAAATTGCTAATGTTGGTCATTCTGTGTTGCACACACCTCAGAGTTCCATTCAAATTCGCAATATCTTGCATGTCCCTAGTGCATCGGAAATTTACTGTCCGCACATAAAATTGCCCTTGACAATAATGCCTTTATTGAGTTTCACCCTTTCTTCTTTTTAATTAAGGATCAGGAAACGGAGAAAATACTGTTTAGGGGTCCCTGTCATGGTGGTCTATATCCCTTGTTCCTGTCGTCTCGGGGTCATCCAAGCATCAAGCCTTCCTCACCACCAAGCCTTCTTCATCAACATGGCATTGTCGTCTAGGGCATCCGTCCTATTTTATTGTTCAACAAGTTGTTAGGAAAAATAAACTTTCGTATTCGCCTGAAATAAATCCTTACATATGTGATCCATGCCAACAGGCCAAGAGTCATCAGTTACCCTATCCTGTTTCGACTAGTGTCTCTACTGTTCCTTTAGAACAAGTTTTTTCTGATGTATGGGGTCCTGCCCCTCCTTCTGTTGGCAAACATCTTTATTATGTAAGCTTCATTGATGATTTTAGTAAGTTCACTTGGATTTATTTGCTCAAGAATCGTGCTGAGGTTTATCAAGTGTTTCTTAATTTCCAACAACTTGTTGAACGAAAATTTGGCCGCAAAATAATAACCATGCAAACGGATTGGGGTGGTGAATATGAAAAACTCAATTCTTTTTTCCAAAAGTGGGTATCACTCACCATGTTTCATGTCCTCACGCATCACAGCAAAATGCTCCGCTGAGCGTAAACACCGTCATATTGTGGAAGTTGGTTTGTCTTTACTTGCTAATGCATCCATGCCACTCAAATTTTGGGATGAAGCGTTTCTCACGGCCACGTTTCTTATAAACATGCTTCCCACCAAAGTTCTCAACTTTGAGACTCCGACCCAAAAGCTCCTAAATGTCAAACCAAATTATGATACTCTTCGCGTTTTTGGTTGTGCGTGTTGGCCCAACCTTCGCCTTACAACAAACGCAAGCTTGCGTTCCGTTCCAAAAAGATGTGTCTTTATAGTATAGCCCTCGCCACAAAGGAGTTAAAAGTCTTGACACCTCCACGGGTCGTGTCTACATATCTCGAGATGTTGTCTTTGACGAAACGTTTTTCCTTTTGCTTCACTTCATCCCAATGCTGGAAAACACTCCGAGAGGAAATATCTTCTTTTACCATCCGATCATCCTCCTTTAGCAACTCCTAATGAGGGTGTACATACACATGATCACATGCAATTTGTTGTTCCTGCTACTAACCATCCACAGTTGCCCAAGAAGGAGATGATAATTTGGAGCTACGGGTCCTGAAATCACAGAAAATGATGCAGAATCGAGTGCTCAAACGGCAGAACAAAATTCCGATGCTACAGTCCAAAACACGGATCCCGGTGGTGATTCTCCGACCGCATCAGCCTCGGATCACGCAGCTTCCTCTGCCTCCTCGGGATCCGACGCCGGCAAGTCTGACGATGTCCCCTCGCTGGACTCCGCGCCGCACGGTCCCGTGTCGCCGCATGCCAATGCAACCACCCAGCCGACGACACGTCCTGTCGCGTCGGCCGACGTCAGTGCCTCCGGATCCTCTGCGGCTTCGTCCTCTGCACATGGCAGCAACAGAATGCTCCAGGATCTCCTGCGCAAGATTCTCCTGACAGCCCCAACATCCTGTCAGCTCTGCTCTAGATCTTCAGCTTCGTCAGATCCTGTAGCTCCTCCTGCACCTGAACCTCGTACACGTTACAAAAAGGTATACGCCAACCAAAAAAACGAACTGATGGTTACTATTCCATATGGTTTGCTAACCACTACAAGTGAACCTCGAAATCTGTCTGAAGCTCTTGTTGATTCAAGTGGAAAGTGCAACAGAGGAAGAATGAAGCTCTATGAAAAATAAAACATGGCATCTTGTGCCTTCGAGTTCCCACAGAAACATTATTGACTGCAAATGGGTTTACAGGATCAAGAAAAATTATGATGGCACTGTTGATCGATATAAAGCACGCTTGGTTGCAAAAGGATTCAAGCAACGATATGGCATTGATTATGAAGACACTTTTAGTCCAGTGGTCAAGGCAACAAACAATTCGTATATCTCTCCATTCCGTCTCTAGGGTTGGACACTCCGGCAGCTAGATGTCAAGAACGCGTTCTTACATGGTGTTCTGGAAGAAGAGGTCTATATGAAACAGCCACCTGGGTTTGAAGTATCACATGCCCCTCACTATGTTGTAAACTAGATAAGGCTCTTTATGGTCTCAAACAAGCCCCCGTGCATGGTACTCACGGTTAAGCTCCACACTTCATGATTTCGGTTATACCGTCCAAGACCGACACATCTCTATTTTTATACAACAAGTCAGGTATTATCATGTTCTTGTTGATTTATGTTGATGATATTATCCTAACTGGATCATCCACTCAAGCCATGCGGTTTTACTTCACAAGTTGCACCAAAAGTTTGCTCTTAAGGATCTTGGTGAGCTTCACTATTTTCTTGGCATAGAAGTCAAGAAACATAACAATGGCCTCCTTCTCACTCAAGGCAAATATGCATCTGATTTACTCACCCATGTTGGCATGATCAAGTGTACTACAGCTCCTACACCCCTCTCCAATGATGAAAGCTTTCTTGCAATCGGATCTCCTCTGGACCCGAAGACAGTACTCGTTATCGTAGCACATTGGTGCTCTACAATACTTGACACTCACGCGGCCTGATATCTCATTCTCGGTGAATAAAGTCGTCAATACCTTCATGCCCCTACTACCGCTCATTGGACAGCCGCAAAACGCATCTTAAGGTATATCAAAGGTACTCTCATGTTGGTCACACAATTCAGAAGTCCTCCTCTGCACTTCTTAGTACCTTTTCAGATGCCAACTGGGCAGGATGTCTTGATGGTCTCGATCAACTGGAGGCTTTGCATCTTCATTGGTCCAATTTGTTTCATGGAGTGCTCGTATGCAGCCACTGTCTCTCGCAAGCACGGAAGCAGAATACAAAGCACTGCCAATGCCACACGAGTTGATTTGGGTTGAAGCTTTACTCCGTGAGCTTGGTTTTCCACCACGTCATCGCCTATACTTTGGTGCGACAATCTTGGTGCCACTTATCTTTCAGCCAACCTGTCTTCCATGCAAGAACCAAGCACATTGAGATAGATTTTATTTTGTCCGTGAGCGAGTTGCAAACAAACTGCTAGATATCAGGTTCATCTCAAGTAAATCAGATTGCCGATGGTTTTACCAAAACCCTGCCTGCTCCTAAGTTACGTGAGTTTGTACGTAATCTAAACCTTGATGTAATACATACGGCTTAGATTAAGGGGGGCGGTCAATGTAATACCTATACGTGTAGGATACGGTTAGTACACCGATCCTACCGTATCCTGTACCGCTACGATGGGGGCTATTCCCATCTATATAA